>PVJX010014078.1:0-45734 GCA_004027295.1 Dolichotis patagonum
TACGGACCTGTGTTTTTCTGGGCATATGACTGGTGTGCATATGTGAGTGTATCTCTGCACGTGGCTGTGTCTGGGCATGTTCCGTGTGCACCAATTGCTGTGCATGCTGTTGCACGCACATGCCAGGTGTGTGTAACTGTCTATGCATGTTGCCGAGTCTCTGTGCCCATGCCCGTGTGTGCCCGTGTGTGCACACTTCCATGTGTCTCCAGGTGAGTGAGGGTGGCGGAGAGGGGAAGCGAGCTGTGGGTGAGGTTGTGTGATCATCTCTGTCCACTCAGCTCTGAGCCAAGACTCCATCCGTGGGTCCCGTGCGTCTGTGTCCACCGGCCTCTCCCTCGGAGGAGCCGTCTCAGCTCGGAGGCAGCACATGGAAGAAGCTGAGCATTTGCAGCTTCTGGGAACAGAATCCAGACTCCCCGTCCAGCTCCAAAGGCCCTGGGCTTCTGGACAAGACTGATGAGCACCATTGCACGAGTGGGCCGTGCCTCCAGTGCGCACACTGGAGCAGTACCTGCTTCCTTGCCCTGGCCTCTCCCGTCACCCCGCAATGACACTGAGGTTGGGATTCCAGGTGTGACACCCAGACTCCAGGGCAGCACCCGAGCTAGCTGGGGAAATCCCGCCACGAACTGAGGAGCCTCCTGACCCTTCACGAACCTTCTACAAATGAAATCCTCAAGTATTTCCCCTTTTAGAGTATGAAATTTGCTTTTATTGGTGATTATTTTTCACAGGCCTTAGACATAACCCTGAAAGGGATGTTCATGTGTATGTCTAAGTGTCACATAGAATACAACTCTCTGAAATTCCTGTGGATTAAAGTTACTTTTAAATTAACTGCACAGTTCTGTAAAGGCAGTGGGCTCTAAGTGTAGTCACCCTTGAATGATGCAATCATGAAAGGAAGGGAGGGGGAAGAGGTGGAAGGAAGGGAGAGAGGGAGGGGGAAGGAAGGGAGAGAGGGAGGGGGAAGGAAGGAGAGGAGGAGCAGAGGCAGAGGCAGCGGCAGCCCCCACCGCCTAGCGTGGAGCTGAGGGTCCTTTACTGGTAGTGAGGGTGGGAGAAGGAGAAGCAGCGTTTCACCTTTTACGCCTTTTACGTTGCTACTTCTCTTCCTCCATGTCCAAGAACAGCGAGCCGAGGGGGCTCCGCAGAGCGCGTCTGCGCTTACGCACAGCTGTGCGTCCTGTGCGCATGCGTGTGTGTTCCCAGCCTCTGCCGCAATACCTGAAAACTCAGTGCAGGAAACCAACTGAATTAAAGCTAATCAGAGCTGCATCGTGGCGCCCAGCACGGCAGATAATATTCTAGTGCTCCACGAAATTAAATTCTTCAATTATTCTAAGTGTTATTATGCTAATTTAAAAGCTGGGATTACTAGACAAATGTACACAGAGTTGTGCTCAGTCACAGCATTTTATTTATGTGATCTCACATTAAGTTATTTAAGGTGTGGGGGTTGTGGGGGTTGCCAGGCTGTGACGCCAGTGGGTCCTATGGGGCAGCCTCAGCGCTGAAGGGTCAGTTGTCCCTTTGCAGCTCTGGGGGTTGGGGGGCTTGCACAGCTGGGCTGGCTCCAAAGGAAGCCTCATCATGCATGCGGTGGGCTGTCCCCATCCAGGAGGGCCACGTCCCCAGGAAGCGGACTCCCTCTGAGGGGGTACACTCTCATTTGCATCCACTCCCTCAGCCAAAGGAAGCTAAGAACCAGCCAGGCGCTTGGCTTTTGAGGTCTGAGGGCTGCACCCCAAGCTTGTGACGTGCCCAGATGACACACCTGTCCTTGGACTGCTCCCACTGTGTGGCCCGGAGTTTTTATAGAAGAAGAAAGGAAATCTCAAATTCGGATAAGAGCTGTCCAGCTGGGGCGCGTGAAGGCCTCACATGTCCACACCCACTTTGTACCTCCTGCTTCCTGCACCGTCTCTCTCTTTCCTCTCTCACAGAGCACCTTCCCCTCCCATGGCGCCCTGCCCTCTTCCCTCCCCTCTTCCCCTTTCGCCTCATGTTCTTTCTCTCCCCTCTCTTTCCCATGACCTCCTTTCCCCTTGCCACTTTCTCCATTTGTGGTCCCGGAATGATGCTCTATTTGTTTTACTGTTATCTATATTACATGATCTTTCATTCACTGACGAACGTAGCTTTTGTCTTCAAAACTATTGGAAATCAGGAAGCAACACATCCACAGAGGCCTTGCTTCCCACTCCCCGCCTCAGTTGCCCGGTTCACCTCCACGGTGCACACCAATAATCCCAGCACTGCAGGAGGCTAAGGTCGGAGGATCCTGAGTTCCAACCCAGCCTAGCAGCTTAGCAATGTAGTGAGACCATCTCAAAACAAAACCATAAAAATCAGTGGGGTATGTAGCTCAGTGCACAGGCTCCATCTCTATTGCCAAAGAGAAAGGAAAAGATGAAAATAACACATAATGTGGAACGCTGGGGAGAACGGAGCAGAAGCTCACTCACAAGCCAGGCGGGGCTGGGAGAAAGTCTGCACCCACCTTTCCCCGGGGCTCACTTCTACCCACACAGGCGAGGGTTGAGGGGCTGGCAAGACACTGTCTCTGCCCCAGACAGGGGCACAATCCAATGGATGGAGAGACCCTTCCATGGTGACCAGGGAGGAGACCGGGTGACAAAAGAAGTGGAGACATCCACGTGCTGTTGGGAGCCTGGTTAGGTCCCAGCACCTCGTGGCAGCAGTGACCTCCAGAGCTGGGCGAAGGGTGCGGCGATGGAAGCACTCACGCAGCTGTGACAGACCCTAAAAAACTGATACGTTGTGCTTGTTAGAAACATGCATGGATCTGTGACAGCCTGGTGCCACAGCCCTGGGTCCTGGATTCCCAGAATCCCCTGGGATCCCCCTGATGGGTGCGGGAACAAGTGTTATTTGTGGAAGAAGTCTGCAGGAGCAGCAGAGAGAACACAAGAGGAAAGGCTATGTCTGGATATCACCTTGCAGGCTGTGTTTCAATGTGGGTGATGAATTGCGCCATATACACCAGCGGGGGAAATTCAAGCATCCCGGGCAGTGAGAAGAGGTTTGTGCTATGGGCGCCTGGCAGCTGCCCTGTGAAAAAAGAGCCTGTGTGAGCTGCGATCCTGCACCCCACCTGCTCAGGCACGTGCTTCCTGCAGATGCAGGTCATCCATGAGCCCAGGGAGCAAAGTGGGAGGAGCAGACGTCTGCTCACTCAGGCATCTGGCACCCATGGAGGGGATGAAAGATGCCAGGAGGGGTGAGGTGACAACTAAGAGTCCCCCGGAATCTCTCATTGATGCTTTATATTTTCAGCACCTTAACTCTGGCGAGATTGTCCCCAGGATCTCTGTAGGCCAGACCTGCTCCCTGCAAAGGGGCTCATCTTGCAAATGTCCAGACAGCTTTCCCCAGGGGCTGTGCTGATTCACTTCCCATCAGTGAGGTGCAAGTTCCACATCCTCACCAACACTTGTTGTTTTTAGTCTTTCTAACAACAGCATTAGCACAGGGCTGAAGGTATTTCACTGTGGAAAAGGCCCTCAGGAGAGAAGGGACCAAAAGCACCCATGGGTCAACTGGGCCCTCTTCTTCCCACTTCTCTCCCTGGGAAGGATTGGGCACTAGGCTGCTGCAGTCCAGTCTAGCAGCTTTCTCTGCCCTGAGTCTTATTTTTGACATGAGAATAAATTTACAGTTAAACTTACAAAGCATTTTTAATGGTTGTAGGTTGAAATGTATCATATACATAATTATAAAAAGATTTCTCACTGTGGTTTTGATTTGCTTCCACTGATGATTAGTGATATTGAGTATTTCTCCACATATCAATTTATTGTATTTTATGAATTCTAAATATTAACCGTATATCAGATACAGTTTGTAAATACTTTCTCCCTGTCTGTAATTGTCCCTTTTTTCTGGTGATCAATTTTGTTTTTTATTTCTGTACAGAACCTTATAATTATATACATGAGGTATGATCTCAAAATATGGTGAATGATTAAATTAAAAAACTGTTACAATAAAAGATACATCATTCCCTCAAAATACCTCCCCTACTTTGAACACACCTATCCTATTATTCTTGTCACTTTCTGCTGAAGTTCTGGACATCCTTTCCTGAGTGTCACTAGTTGAGTTGTCCTGCCTGCCTTAGTGTCCTGAATTGATTTAAAACTTTTCCTTTTCTTGGTCATTTAGACGTCAGGGAAGAGCCAGAGGTCACTCTGTGTCAGATCCTGCATCAGATGTAGCTCGAATGATGGGATAGGCGTGCCCAAACCTACACGGAATATGTTAAGGGAAATTAATGGCAATGTTTCTTTGTCTATAATACTTTTTAAATATAATCACACTGTGTTTTTAATCATACCTCACATGTATCTACTTTTATGGCAATACCATGTTATTTTAAGTATAGTTTCTTTGTAATATATTTTGAATTCAGGTGGTATAATGCTACCTGTTCTATTGTTGTTCAAGATATTTTAGCTGTTGGATTTTTGTGGTCCTATATATATTTTAAGATTTTTTTTCAACTCTTTCCAGAATATCACCAAAATTTTGATAAGGATTATATTAATTCTGATGGTTGGGGTAATATGAACATTTTAACAATATTAGTTTTTCCAATCTGTGAATACAAAATGTTTTTCCATTGTTAACTTTTTTATCAATTTTTATAGTTTTCATTGTAGACATCTTTCATTCCTTTGGTTAAAATTTATTCCTAGATACTTTTTTAGAAGCTGTTACAAATATGATCACTTTCTTGATTTCCATTTCAGAGAATTCACTATTAGTATAGCAACATTACTGATTATTGTATGTTGCTATTTCTGTCCCATAGCTTTGCTAACTTCATTTATTTACACAAATAATTTTGGGGGAGTCTTTGGAATTTTATGTATGTGAGATCACACCATCAGTGAAGAGTGATAGCCTAAATTCTTTTTTTGAACTTGAAAGCTGTCTTGGCTACTTTTCTTATTGCTGAGATAAAATATGCAATGCCCAATATTAAGGGAAGAAAGGTTTATTTAGCCTACAGTGTGTAGAGATTTTAGACCAAAATCAACTGGCCCCAAGGCATGGTGGCATGGCAGCATGGCAGAGGGAGAACAGTTCAAAGTGGTGGAAGATACAAAAAGGAACAAAAGCAAAAGGGGAAAGCAAGCCTCCTTCCCTCCCTCATATTGTATTCAGGCCCCGCCCCAGGGAAGGTGTGGCCCTCTGACTGCCAATCCCAGCACTGGACAATGAACCAATCATAAACACTAGATTCAGCTGCCACTGAAAAGCCAACCCCCAAGGACTGCATGAGGCTTTGGGGGACATACAGACACAGCATATAACAGAAGCTTTTATTTGGTTCTCTTGGCTGATTATTCTGGCTACGACTTTTATTACGACATTGAATAGAAGTGGTGAAGGCAGGCATCATTGTCTTGTTCCAGACCTTGGAGAGAATGTTTTCAGATTTTCCTCATGCAGTGTGATATTGGCTGTGGGTTTGTCATATAAATTGCTGTCTTAGTTATTTTTCTTGTTGCTGAGACAAACCACCCAACAACCAGAAGTTAGAGGAGGAAAGGTCTGTTTTAGCTCACAGTTTGTAGCAGTCCCTGATCCCCCTGCTCCTAGGCAGGTTGGGATGACAGAGGAGAGGCAGCCCACGGCAGGCAGCAGCAGGCCTTCCTTCCCCTTTTATCCCATCTAGACTGTAAACCTTTTGGGTGGTGCCACCCTCGTCCAGGTGGGGCTTCCCACTACCCACATGCAGAGCAATGCTAAACCAACCAGGGGACTAGTCTACTGACCACACATCCTTAATGCCCTGGTTTCACCCACTTCCAAAAAGCCCTACCCATGGGTGCACAAGGCTTTGGGGGACATCTGGTTATAAGCCGTAATAATAGCCTTCGTTATATTGAAGTGCATTTCATTTTTACTAATTTCTTCATTACTTTCATTATAAAAGGTGGTTGACTTTAGGCAAGTGCCTTTTCTGCGTTTATTGAAATGATTGTGTATTCTGCCCCTTTCTCCCACTGATGTGGTAAATCCTGTTTATTGATTAGCATTTGTTGAACCATCTATGCATCTCTGGGGTGAATCTCACATGACTGGGGGAAAAATCTTTCTCATGTGCTGTTGGATTCAGTTCCCTGTATTTTTTTGAGGATTATTATATCTGTGTTCATCAGGAATATTGGCCTTTAGTTTTATTTTCCATTACATCTTTGTCTGTTGTAGGTAGGAGGGTAATGTTAGCTTTGTAGAATGTATGTGAAAGAACGATCTCTTTTTAAAAAACTTTTTCAAATGATTCAGGAAAAATTGGTGTTCTTTTTTCAATGTTTGGTGGAACTCTGCAGTGAACCTGTCTAGTCCTGGGTTTTCTTTGAAGCTAGATTTATGCTACGGGTGCCATCTTGTTCAGCTTTCCTATGTCTTCGTGAGCGATTCCTGGTGAGCTGAAGGTGTCAGGGCCGTCCATGTCCCTCGCTGGGACGCCCTCATCTTAATTCCCCAGAGGCATGTGGCCAAGAGCTGACCTGTGCTGGGTGGTCTGCTCTACCTGAGGAAACCACACGTGCTGGGCTGTGCACTTTCCAGAAAGGAGCAGAGAAAACTGTGACTGAACCTTTGTCCCCTGCCCAGCTCCACAGCGGTTCCACAGCCGTTTCCACCCATGCTCGGTGTCTTTTTATTACTTTACTGTTAAAGGCGCTGTAGACTTTCTGTGGTTTCTTCAGACATGGGACAAAAAGATTCTCTATGCGGCTCTGGCCGCACAGCACCGGCTCCCTGGATGTCAGCATGGTCTAGTGCTTTGCTGGCAGAGCCCGCAGCCCCTGCTGGATTTGGGGTCCTCCTGAGAAGCTCTGCTCATAGCCCCTGACGAGATGTGACCATCGAAGTCTGGCCCGAAGGCCATAAATCTGACCCTGAGTTGCAGCATCAGCGGAACGAGCGGCATGGAGTGGCTGGAGCCGTGATTTATCCCCCCCGGGGGTGGGGTCTGCTCAGCTCCAACTGTGTCAACAGCGAGGGCCGGGCTGCAGCTGGTGCAGGAGTGCGGGGAGCACGTCTCCACCACAGGGCGTGCAGGCCCCGCGGAACCCAGCGCCCGGGCGGGGAGCTGGCGCCCGTCTTGCTCTCAGAGCTTTTGGAGGCTGCCGTGCTCTGACTCTGGCTGAGGCTGGCACCCCTGGACGCAGTCTGGCACACTGGCCTCAGCTTGCTCTGGCCGCTCCGATGAGGTCCCCAGGCCACGGGTCTTAAAGGCCACTGGAGACCTGGAGTTAGAGGCTCGGGCTTTGGTCACTGGATTCCTGGGACTCGGAGGAGGCTCTCAGCAGTCGCCTCCTTGTTGCTGTGGGCTGTGGCATCCTTGATGCCACTGGGCCCATGGCAGTTTCACTGTGACCCCTGCCTCCTCTACAGGTGTCCAGCCTGTGTCCCGATTTCCCCTGCTCCAAAGAAGTGACTCCTGTTGGGGCAAGGCCTTTCACATGTGTGCGCTTGAATCTAGTTAGCTCAGGGCAGCATCACACGTCAAGGTAGAAGGGACAATGCCTCAAGGCACTGGAAGTTTAGGGGATGTAACTTGGACTACAATAGGCCCTCGGATGCCTGCTCTGCTGTCCCCACACAAAACACTGGGGCTGCCCTTGGTGCCCAGGCCCTCGCCCTGAGCCTGAGCCAGCACAGCCCAGCCTAGCCATGGGCTCGCCTCGTGCGGCAGGGTAGCCAGGGCCCACCGTGGGCCCCCGGAGGGTGGAGGAGCCCGGTGCTGCAGGCAGCAGCTGCCCTCCTGCTGCCCCACATCTCCTGCCGTCCGGAGCTCCCAGCAGGTGAGTCTGGCAATAGTATCAGGAGGCCGGAGCAGGCGAAGCAAGACGACTCGCCGCGTGGTGCGGCTTGGTTTTCAGCACACGGTGATTGTGAGTTGTTGATGCTTTCTTTTGCATTATCTTCTCCAATTTAAATGAATGTGATGGTGAGTGCTGGTCAGCGGCCTGTCCACCATAGGTAGCACTGCTGTTCTGGGCCCATGCTGTCCTCTGCAGGGGGGAGGGCACCAGCCCCAAGGGCCCAGGGTTCACATCCACCATTAGCCCTGACAATGCCGAGGCTTCCTCTTGGGCTCTGCTTGGTCCAGGTCCTGAGGGCAGCAGAGTTGGACAGGGCCAGCTGGGCAGAGCTGGAAGGACTCCCCAGTGGACCAAGGTGACGTGAGCAGCATGCCTGGAACAGCTGCATCCTCTTCCAAAATGTCGCCACCCAGTTGCTGGCTGCAGGAATCAAACACAAACCCACTCCTGAGGGAGCAGAAATGGAAGTGGACACTCAAGGGGACAGGGAAGACGGAGACTGAAAAGCACGCTGGGTCCTTGGCCACATGGCCACAGGCGCTGCCATGCGGCTCGCGCCCTCGTGGACTCAGCCAGCAGCAGTGCACACGTGCAGGCTTATCTGTGTCAACACAAACCCTCATCAGAGGGGATTAGGAGAGAAGCAGTGAGGACAGGGTGGACACCAGACACTGCTTATCCTGTCAGATGCCTCGCTGCAGGGACCAGGGCCCTGCGATGTGTCTGTGAGGTGTGCCGGGCGGTGCCGTACAGACAGCCTGAGAGCATCCCACAGTGACTCTGAGTCTCACGCTCAGAGACACACCTGGCACACTCATAGCACACACACACGTGCACACACGGCAAGCTCAGTCCACCTGGGATACAGAAGCCTGCAGACGCTGTTCGAGGAAGGTGTGGAGGAATGGGCTCTCCTCCCAACGCCGTTTCTGCACTGGAATCCACTGGCTATGGGTTGAATCCTCAGAAAACCACAAACCAAAATAAAGCTTTTCCTATTCAGTTTTCAGCTGTCAAATGTTTTGCTCCCAAAATGGAAAAGTGCAGGACAGAAGTGTTTCTTGCAGTATGAAGGAATTTCCAGCCTCTCGAAACCACATTTGCATAGACTCCAAGGGGCAGGTCCTGGGAACTACCTTGTAGGAGGAGAGGCCTGTGTCAGGCTCATGTACCCCAGGGCAGGGCAGCCCCTGTCCCTCTGCCAGCCTGGAGGCTGTGGGATCACCAGCAGGAGTGGCCACTTTCCCAGCTCCCAAGTCCTAGCATCTCCCTGCAGCCCCCAGGGTCCACCACTGCAGGAGTCTTCCTGGGCAGAGTACAGCCTGGCTCGCAGCATCCCTGCGAGCAGCCTCACCAGGAGGAGAGAGCAAAAGCCACCTTGCCATGCAGCTCAGGGTGCTGAGGACTCATTGCTGGGCCTGGGTTGTGGCCCTGGATGCACTGGGAGTGCACGCAGAGGGCAGGATCCATGCAGCTCTCACTGGCCAGGCAGCATGCAGGCTGCACGCTGGGAAGGGCTCCCAGGTCCTGCTGAAACCTGTGTTCTGAATGAGTTTGGCGAATGCAATATCTCATGGGGACCCTGAGAGGGGTCAGTGCAGCTCTGGGCTCTGCCTGAGGAGGGCGCTCTGGAGGGCTGTGTGCAGCTCAGGAGGAGGTACCGGAGAAGACCAGCTGGGGCAGAGCTGCTGCTGCCCAGCTGTAGAAGGGGCTGGGTGGCCTTCCCCAGGAGTTACATGGCCACAGTCAGAGTCACATGGCCACCCTTCTGCCATTGGCCTCCTAAAAGCCAGGAAGTGACACCTGGAGAGATAGGCCACAGCCCACGCAGTTGGAGTGCAGACAGACAGCTGGAGTCCTGGGCAGAACCTGGCACAGCCCAGGTCCCTCAGCAGAGGCTGTTCAGCCTACACTTGGAGAGTGAGGACAGCAATCCTAGTGGCTGTCCCCATGCAGACACAGCCACCACAGGGCTGAACCTTCTCTTCCCCACAGAGCAGGAATCTGAGCACTGCTATTGGTTTATTACCAGCAGTGCTGATCTACGGGTCAGCCTATTCAGATCTGCAGAGAAAAACCATGCACCCACTCCCTGAGCTGTGTTACTGTCAAGCTTGTGTCAAACTGAGTGGCTTGGGAGCTGCCAAGGGGACTGTGTGTCTGGGCGAGTCATGAAGCCATGACCTTGGAATCTATGTCTGGTCCCTGGTCCCTTCCTCTCTGGCCCTTTTCCCTGCTTTCTCACAGCCCTGAGCAGCTTTTCTACATCATACCCATCCACCATGATGCTCCTGCCTTGAGGCAATCAACCATGGACTGAATCCTCTTAAAACATGAGCCACATTAGACTCCTCTTTTAAATTGTGGGTGTTGGGTATTGCGTCTGCAATGGTAAAGCTGAGGACACAAATTATCTTCTCTGCTTGCACATTAGACTACCCTAGAACGCTAAGGTATCCCTAGGATCCATGGCAGGCAAAGTACCCCAGAACTGCTGATGTGGGGTCCTGGCATCCTTGTTTCAAAGCACTCTGGTGACACCAGTGCCCCATGAAGATGGAGAGTTGCTAGCTCTGTCTGCAGCTGCTGGTGGAGATCATTTCTTCCAGCAGCCACATCACAGGTGGCACCTGCAGTGACCGTCCTCCTGTGGTAAGGACATTCCCAATGGTTTCATCCTAGGGAGCCCACCTTCTCAGGAAGCAGCTTTGGCTCTGCTCAGTTTTGCCCACATGGAGAAACACGTGGATAAAACAACTCCTCTGATGTGATTTGATGTGGCTTCTTTCCATGAGAGAATTGACACTAATCTTCAGTAAGTACCTTTGGTGCTCCGTGGGTGTGCTGACGGTTTTAACAGGCCATTTAAATTTTTCAGCCACACTTAACTGCATCTTACAAGGGGAACTAACTGCATCTTATGAGGGGAACTGCATTCCACAGAGATATTTGTGAATGTGGGAATTCACTAAGATCTTAGACTGTAGTTGCCATGCATATAAATAACGTGCTGCATCTGGAAAGCTATTGTCTGAGGACAGAACCAAAGAGACAGAGCTCAGGTTGGAAACAAAGAGGGAGTATTATCATAAATCAGAGGGAAAGAGCACCAATTACCAGACAGGACAGGAGAGAGCTTCGGATGTCACCTAACAGGAATGCTTCTCAGGGCAGAGTCTGGCCTCGCACTGGCTCCAGACACCCATTCGCACAGACCAGTTGGATAGGATTGGCAAGGGTGTGACATCTTAAATCGGCTGGAGCCATTCCAATGGGCACACCTTTACCCACTGCTAGAGCTGCACCAGACATCAGCAAGGCTGAGAGAGACTGTAAGATCGCTGGATCTGCATACAACCTGCATGCACAGGTGAGCAAATGTGAAAGACGACCAGAGCGAGCAACGGGCGTCACAAATTACAGAAGTGCGTGGAGCCATGAGGAAATTCGGATTAAGAAGTAACCAAATAGCTCAACCCTACAAGACACCACAGACAAACTGGGTCCTGGGATAATCAGGGGGAGCCATTGGCCCCTTACCCCAGCAATGCCAGGCTCTGCGTTCAGATCCACCATGCCTCAGCCCCGGTCCAGACCCCACATTTTACCCACTCACAGCAACTTCCTACACAACCTGCCACACTCCTACACAACCTGGCAAGTACTCCACACCTTCAACCGTCAGTCGCAGAGTGGGTGGTTTCAGTGCCATCACAGTGGATTGAATTTTTGCCCTAGGAACTGGAAAACCCTCCTTTACAGGATCAAAGGAGAGTTATGTCATTTTGCAAGCCCTCCATTAGGTTTCCCATTAAAAATGAATGCTGCTAATAATTTCATTTATATGCATTAGTATTTTGGAAAAAAAATACCTTCGGTAAATTTGCCTTGAAATTCCGAATGCTATTGGGAAGCACCATGACATGTTAAAATATCATGGCATTTGCTGATTTATCTCTATTTCCCAATTGTAATATGTTGTTATTATGTGACAAAAATCTCGTGCTGGGAAAAGCATACTGTTTTTTTATTTTTTTTGAAGTTGAGCTGATCCAGTTCTTTCAGTTTCAAGCTTACACTAGTGGGGGCTTTGCTGCTGCTCTCCAAGGCTTACCCCACTGGGGAGTTCGTCTGCGAGAGCCCTATAGTCAGATGTAGGATGGGGGACAAGCATGAAGTGCTGACACACTTCTGATACCGTGTTTCTCTACCTATCGTCACCGCAGCAGTAACATAAGCTGACTGGCTCCTGTCCGTGTGTTTGCCGAAGTTAACACCCACATGCCACCTTTGGCCCATCATACAATGGCCCTAAAGGCATTGTGGGTTAACGGTGATTTAATCCCCTTATGCATGCATAATGTGACAAGCTTTGCATAAATAATAATAAATAATTGGTATGTATAAATAATTTATCATGTATTTTGCAGCAGAAGTAGAATTCTTAGACATATTTTAGACAAAGGGAACTGCAAACATGATCCCAATCAGAAAAGGGGTTAAGTCTTTTTCAAACACAAGTTTCAGAGCTCACACACAGTCAAGTATGTTCGTGATTTCCTCTAAGACCATTTGCCTCGCAATTCTTTAAAACATGGCCCAAAATCCAAATCTGTGCCAAGAACAAGAAAAACTAAGTTCTGAATTGGAGACTGGTTTTCACAATCTTCTGGGCAAATGTCTCTTGCAGCAAAGTAATTTCCAGGTGGGGTGTGGCTCACGGCAGAGGACTCAGCCAGCAGGGGTGCAGCCCCAGTTCCATCCCCCACACAGAAAGAGAGAGAGAAAAGAAAACAGTTCTCTTCCTAAGAATGAATCAAAGCCTAACTTTTACACCTAAATTCAGTATTTAACGAGGAGACTTTACATTTAGTTTGGTAAACACTGCAGATTAATCATGGATATTTATATCTAAATACATGCAATTGTATTAAATTATTATTGTACAGCTGGAAAGAGGTGACGTGCTGTTTGAGGAGGTGGATGGAGCCCATCGAGACTTTGGGGCCAGGTCGAGGCAGGGGACGCGGCTGCCTCGCTGAGTTCCCGGATTGAGGCCTCCGCCAGGGAGTTCACAGGCAGAGCTCGCTCCTTCTGCCCAGCTCCGTTTCCTGTATCCCAGGGTTTCTTACTTCTTCTCTACTAATGCTTAAGTTTTCTTCCCACACAGCTCACCAATGGACACCTCCACCTTAGTGAAAAGTACGTTTCCACAAGGAAACTAAAGGTTTGAGAACAGGGCACGCAGCCCAGCTGCAGGGTTTGGTGCTCGGGTCCTGCATCCCCAGGGTCCCTCTCTGTGCCCCAGATGTCCACGCTCTGTGCACCAGCCTGTGTGAATGAGCTCACATGCATCCAACAAAGAACGTGCATTTTAGTCTGTTCTGATCACAGTTCAACACTGCTCCTGAGTGGTTCGATGATACGTGCTTTGGCCCTAGAGTGACTCTTGGGTCCCCATTCATCCCTTGCTCAGCCTGGTGGTTAGAAGAAGGCACTCTGGCAGAAATCCTGCTCTGCTCACCAGCTCTGGGTGGAGTTGGGTTGCCAGCCAGAAACTGGGTGACGCTGAGTGCATGTGGCCTGCCACCTGCTAGGTCTGTGTGCGGCCCCCTGCAGCTCCTCGGCTGCCTGGCCTGTGCAGAGGCTAAGATGGAGGTGGCATGCATTTAGGTGACACTAACCCTATGGCTGGCGTCCTTGTAAGATGAGGGGAATGGGATAGAGCCTGAGAGGACAGCACCTCACGGCCGGTGTGTCCTGGAGAAGGGGGCAGCCGCAAGCCCGGAGGTGCCAATGGCGCTGGAAACTAAAAGAAAGGCAGAGGCCAGATCTCCCGGCCTTCAGGGCGGCACTGCCAGGCCATACTCTCACTGCCACTCTGGCTTCTGGGCACCAGAGCAGTGAGAGATGAACCTGGGCCATCTCATCCGGTCCATGGCAGTGCACCCCGGCAGCCCTGTGACACTTGTCCTGCAGGTGTGCCTTAGACTGCTGGGAAAGGCACAGACAGGGCGATGCCGTGTGCAGCCGCGCTGCAGCTGCGGCCCGCTGGCCTGGTGCGAGGGTCTCACTGGCCCGGCTCTCTTCCTCCAGGGGAAGCCGCTGTTCGGGAGTCCGAGCTGGCCAGGGTGTGTTCTAGCCCCTTCACACATGGAGCTGCCTGCCGCAGCCAACTCCGTTTCCCCTCAGAGGCCGCGTTGCCCGAGGAGGGGAGTACATTGGATATAACTTCAGGCTCGGGAGTTTCACCGGAAGGATGAGACAACCAGATTAAACTTCTCATCAAAGTTGAATTTCCCATAATGGCTCTCCAGCAAGGACAGCCTGATGGCTTTGCAGGGACACACGGCCGGGCTGCTGTGACCACTTTCCAATAAGGCCGAAAGCGGCCACTCGAGCCACTGATGAGCCTGTCTATTGGTCACCAGCTCCGGGGGAAGGGCCCCTTGTGTGGACACTTAGGGGACCCAATCCAATCACGGATGCCACTCCTGACCCCTTGTGAGAAATCAGAGCCCCTTAGAGAGCGCGTCAGTGACCCCCTGCCTCGGATCCCCGGTTTCAGCAGGACCGATACTTCTTTCTGCAGAGGTCACTGGTGCTCGAGACCCACCATCACCAACTTATTAGATCTTCAGGCAATTAGCTGAAAACAAACAGCCCAGACAAGCCTGGTATTGAAACTCGGAAGCCCCAAGAAAATAGCCCATGGCGCTCCATTATTTCAGAGCTCTTCAAAGGCAGGTGGGCTTCCCGGGAAGAAAGGGGCACATTGTTCCTGCCCACGGGCCCTACAGTCGAGGCTCGCTGCATGATTTTCCTACTGATTTGGGTTACATGCAAGCTGGCCCGGCAGTAAGCGGTGGGTGGAAAGCACTTTTCAGCTTCCGCCTAAACTCAGCTTGTGCCATGTTGCATGATTAGTCAAGGATTAAAAATCCAACTAGACCGTCCCTTGGCATGATGCAAAATTCTGAGGAGTGTGCTGAAGCCACCTCTTAATATGATGGAGGTGACCACACACAGCAGTGGGGAGCTGGCTGCCCGGAGACCCCAGAATGCTTGGGCAAGTGGCCTTCCCATCTCCCACCTGTGCGACCCTGGCTGTTAACTGCGCTCACCAAGGGTGGTAGATGTGTGCCAGTGATTCTCCATGTGGAGACAGATTTGTCCTCTGGAACTGAGAACTCAGGCACGGGTTTGCTCTCAGTGAGTGCCTATACCAGTTGTATTATGAGTTTTAAAGGTTATTAACTGTACAGCAAATGTAAATATCTCGCATGGAAAGAGACCAGGCAGCCCACATTCCTCCCACGATTGACACTGTGAACTGCATGGCGTTACACTGCGGTGATTTCCTCTGGTCACATGTGGTAAATATTACAAATTTTGTGAGACAAAAGTCCTTGATTTTTATCACCAGGAGGGAACAGAATTGAAAGATTTTGAGTAATTGTATTAGTCATATCTGCATAAGTTTACCTTTTTATTCCCCTGTTACTTACGCATAATTTCATTTCCACAAATATTTGCCATGCAATTAGTTTCCAGTGTCAATTATGTTTTCAGTCAAAGAGAGTCTTAATTATTTGATTTGCACAGAGCAATGCTGTGTAAATTTAAATTTTTAGGATTATCATCTATGTGACTTTTTTAATTAATTAAGGTTATTGGTACATTTTAGGTAAGATCACATTCATCATAGGGAATTTGTACCTATGCATGATATATCTGGATTCTTTGATTCATGGAACTTCTCATATTTTTAGTATAGCATCTGTGACATTCACTAAAATTAAAATAAATATTTGGACTTAAAATATGTGTGACTATAGATAACAATAACATGCTGGGCATTTCAAAAAGCTAGAATAAAATCTTGAAATTTTGCAAAGAAACAAGCAATGTTTGAAGAGACAGACAATTCTGACCTGATTTAAACATTAGACAATGTCCGTACAAGTCAGAACAGTGCATGGCACCCCATTAGTATGCACAGATTTTATGTTTTTATGTATCTGTAAAAATAAATGAAGGAACTGAAAACATGCTTTCCACAAACACACCCTGGGGCAGGTTCCTCTCACCCTTCCTGCCATACACTCGGGAGCCACTTAGTTCGGGGCACTCCGCAGCCTTCCTGAAATGTAACAATGACATGCTTGTGGGCTTTCTCTCTTTGCAAGTAGACTTCTATTTTCCTTCTCTTGGTCTTTGTCTCATAAGCCTTTGTGCTAATTCAGAGCCAAGTTAGGATGGTATTACCAATTCCAGGGCTGGTGCGTAGCACGCTGGATCAGGTCAGATGCCTTCCCACACACGAGCTTTCACTCTGTGTGTCCTCCTGGTGTCTGGTTTCAAGGTGTGATGTGTGGAGACCCCAGTCCCAAGGCCTCCCCTTGGATGGCAGATGCCATTCTCTGGAGCAGGCGAGCCGTCCTCCTGGCTCCACAGTGACCAGCCAGAGGGAAGCTGCCCTGGAGGAAGGGCCCTGTCCCCACCTCCCCAGAGACAGGGAAGCTGAGGCCCAATGTTTTGCTCCAGAGACCCAGCCCTGCTGTATTTACTGTGTACTCTGATCATTGGTTTGGGCTGAGTTCAAAGGTCAGGCCTCAAAGCGGCCCGAGGTTCACCCCGTGATTCTACTCCAGTCTCAAAACTACAGTTCACCAACGGCCTGAGAGTTTACAGCCAGTGCTGGGGCTCCGTGAGCAGGACAGGCTAACTAGAGTTACATAACCTTCCTCCTTCC
Organism: Dolichotis patagonum; assembly: GCA_004027295.1. Lineage (NCBI taxonomy): Eukaryota > Metazoa > Chordata > Mammalia > Rodentia > Caviidae > Dolichotis > Dolichotis patagonum. The sequence continues at coordinate 16,627 of PVJX010014078.1, forward strand.
TCTCTGAGACCCTCACCATGCTTCAAGGCACTGCCAAGGCCTACGGCACGTTTTGGGACTCTTCAGCCAGTGAGAGGTGAGCCGGGGAGGGACGAGGACCCCCTCAGGTTGGCATAGGCAGAACCAAACAGAACCAGAGGTAGAACCAAGCCAAAGACAGGCACTTGGTGCTGAGACACAAAGCTTGACTTTCTCTTTCCCTGACAGTGCAGGTAACAGTGATGTCAGTGTGAATGCCGGGAACACCGTTCTCTAAATCAAACATTTACAAAGCAATGGGTGACTCAGAAAGTGCTGGTGTCACAACTGCTTGCTTCATCAAGCAGAGCCTGGAAGCCAGGGAAGCTGAGTGACTGTTGCAACAAGATGGTCACTACAGCCACGAAGCCCTCTGTGTCACCTTCCGATTAACTGGTATGAAATGCGCAGGAAAGCTCCGTCCACCTGCTCACTGCCTCACACACCGTCTGTGCTCTGCCTTGAGGGAGCCTTGGAGTTAGCCTGGCCCAATACTGTGCTTTTCAGGTGAGAGGCAGAGACTACCATGAACTGTCAGGGCCCCAGGCGCCCCCGTCTCCAAACTCTAGACCTGTTCATGCACTGGGTCTCTGTCCTACAGCTCCTGCCTGCCAGAAGTGTGTCTTAGAGGAAACCGGAGCACAAACGGGAGCCCTGGTGGCCCATCACCCTCAAGGCATGGCTTCTTGCTTCTAGAAACCTTCCGAGTGTGCATGGAGGTAGGGCGTGGAGCCACGGTGCCCTCCGCCCAAACCCCTTCCTGCCTCATTCTCAGCCCCTGACCCTAACCCCAGGAACTTTGCTGCCAGTCTAGGCCCAGCGTTTTGTGGACGTGAACTGTGGAGGACACAGCAGTTTATCCAAGTCCCTGAGGCTGTGAGTCTTTGCCAGTGAAGCAAGTACCCCAAAGTACAGACAGCCCAGGCTGGGGCAGCCACATGGCACCTGGCCATGGGGACACCCCACAGCCAGATGCTGCAGGGAGCCCCACAGGTGAGCAGCCGGGGCTTCGCTGAACAAGGGGTTTTTAGAAAACCCCGTGTTTGACTGCACACAAGGATGTGCTTACCTTCTTTATTGACCATATTTCTTATCATCAACAATTAAGATAGATTTTACTCTTCTTAAAAAGCTGGGTCCTTTTAGTGAGTCGAGAATGGTGGTGTGAACCTATTGACTCGATTTCTACCTCCCTAATAGTCCGATGCAGAGTATTTCTACAAGTCCCGCTATTGTTCACATCAGGGCTTAGAAGCTCGAAAGCTTAATGTGTCCTAACTTGTACCTGCAAACTGAGAGGTTTTGTTTTGCTTTCTGAGGTTGGAATGCTTGATTCTCCTCTCCCCTTCCTAATGGCCTCTTTTCATGGCCGGCCTAGCTTTCTCTGTCCGTCAGCTGTTCACTAAAGAATGCGCTGAGCCGTACGTGGAGCTGTGTGTTGAGAATACATTGCTGGATTTCCCAGATTTCCTTGCTTCCATGAGCAGGGAGGAGACACCAAATCCCCCACACGTTTCCTCCAGGTTATGGGGCCTCTCCAAGGAAATGAGGAATTTCCTTCCTCAACACACTTGGGGAAATGGTCAGGTGGAGTAGAAGGGAAATGTTCCAAGGCTGCATCTATGAAAAACACCCACAGACAAAGGACTTTCCACACGAGGTGACTTCCCACTGATTCTACTCCAAAGTGCCAGGAGAAGGGTCGGGTCCCCAAACTCTACTGTCGTCAGTGCAGTCCTAGGAAAGACATTCGGCCCAGGTAACGAGGGCTCTCTAAGGTCTTTACCATGTACGGCTCAAGGCCCTTTATGGTCCTCAGCGCTGGCCTGTCTTCCGCGTGCCTCAAGACCAGCTCACGTAGCACCACCATGGAAGTCAGTCTTGGGTGGTACTTTGGGGTGCCTGAAGGTAGCCCCACATCAAAGCAGGCAGCTCACTAAGGAAAGAACCTGAATTCCTCTCACGAGGACAGAGGGGTTCATGGCCCCAGAGTAAGGGCGTGGGGGAGGGTGTCCTGAGATCAGGTTCTGGTACCCCATCTACCCATGTATAACACCAAGCAAAATGAGAGAACAGATCATAAGAAGTGAAGAGGAAGTATCAACTGTATTAGTCGCTTATGGCACTGCTGTGACAAAATACCTGACACCCGAAATTAAAGGAGGAGAGGTTTACTTAGCTCACAGTTTATGGAGGTTTTACTGCACAATTGGCTGGCTCCAAGGCAGGGCAGCTCAGCAGTGGGCACTGCAAGGAGAAAGAGCAGCCTGTGGCATGGACAGCAGAGGGCAAAAGGAGGCAAAAGAGCTAGCAGCGAGGGATGGCAGCAGCCCTCTTCCTGTATCCCATCCAGGCCACACGCCCTTGGGGCGGACAGCACTGACACCCACTGTCCCTCTCCACCAGAACCGCGTCAGACCAGTCAGTGGACTGATTTAGTAATCACCCACCCCCAATCCCAGCTCCACACACTCCAGATCCAGCCACCTCTGGAAAGCCCTCCTTCTGACCATCTAAGGCTTGCGGTGGGGGGCATCTAGACACAAGCCACAACACCAACAAACAGAAAACTGACAATCAATTAAACCAAAGATTATTTCCTTGGAAAGACCAATGAAATTGATGACTCTTTGGCCTGTCTGGTTAGGAAGAGAAGCGAGTAGATACAAAAGGTCAGTATCATAAATGTCACAGGAGGCAGCACTGTGATCCAACGCAGGGCAGACAGAAATAATGAGATATCAGAAATGGCTCTGTGGCAGTGAATTCGATGGGAGTAAATGGAACTCATTCCCTGAGAAACAAAAGTCAGAAAGCTCACGCAAGAGGAAACATCACATGAACAGCCGCACATCTTATAGAGAAATTGATTTACTGGTTTACCTTTAAAAATCGTCCACAAGAAAAACAAACAAACAAACCCAAAAAGCCCTGGAGGTCTGATCACTGCTCTGTTGAGCTCCAGGGAAGGAAAGCAGAGCAAGTCCCCACACAAACTCCTCCAGCCCGGCCTGCCGTGGGGTCTTCCTGGTGCCAACACCCACAAAACAGTGCAAGACAAAGACAGCTGATGACTTCCCAGGAGACAAAGGCAAATATTTTTAACAAAATTTGCTTTCATCAAGTCCAAAAATAAACTTATAAAAGTTAATAAAGTTGGTTGCTTGAAAAACTTACCAACGAAGTTGGGATTCTACGTGGGAAGAGATGAGCTCCAATTCTCTATCCTAGAACAGTAAAAGCTGCTCTTTCTAGGTCCTGGAGGAAGAAGAACACACAGAACCAGCCAGCACCCCTGAGACTGAGGGGGGTCGTCTATTCGGGGTGCCACTGCAGGAGTGCCTCTAGCAGGACTCGGGGCCCAGAAAGGACCAGCTGGGGTTTAAAACTCCAGGAAGAGTCGGTCGCAAGACTCTTACCTCCAGGAGCTGAGCCGGCTCCTTGAAGTCAGCGTGGAGTAACAGCTCCCCACGAGCCTCACCCCAGCCATGCCGCCACCCAAGGGAGCAGCGTTAGTGACCGAAGTCACAAAGCCACAGGTGCAGTTTCCAGCACAGACCCAAGCCTACACGCACACACAGCCAATTATAGCCTTCCAAGTGACAGAAAAATGTAGGGAAAAATAATCCTGAAAGAAACCAGAGAAAACAACCCTTACAAAGACTCAAAGATAAAAATTACATCTGATTTTTTTAAAACCATGCAAGCAAGAAGAGCGTGAAACAAAGAGCTCAAGTGTTCAGAGAGAGAGAAAAACTTCCTAGGTGCCTGGATCCTACAAGATTTTTGTTCAAAAGGCACAGAGAATGAAAGCTTTTATCAAGCCAAAACAGAATCTGTGGGCAGTGAATCTATCTTGCAAGGAGTATTAAAAGTTGTTTATTAGAGAAAAGAGAAATAATATACATTAAAAACTTAGATCTCCCTAAAGAAGAGCACTGAAGTAGAAATAATTGAATCCAAATAAGAGCTTCATTTTTCTTATTTTGGATTTATCATGTGCTTACTTTAGCAGCACATGATAATATACTAAAAAGTTACTTTTAATCCATCTCACAGATGTTTGCTCAGAATCGTCTGTTTGTGCGTGTGTCTTACACATGGCACTGTGCTGCATGTGCTTGCTCGCCCGTCTCATGTCATTATATCTGCTTATGCATAAGAATGGATGGCAGCAACAGTACAAAGCACAGGAGGGTGGAATTAAGATTTTTGTGTATTACCGTAAGATCCTTCAGCCTCATAATGGGAAGCGGGATTTGAAAGGGAACTTAAATTAGGTATAAGTGTACTTAGTAAAATCTTGAACCTCTACTAAAGACATAAAAAGTAAACTTGGAATGCTTAGAAAGTAGAAAATATAAAGCATTAGATTAAAAGCACAAAGCGCAGAAAGAGTAGAAAAACAAGGAGAACAAATAGAACCAGAAACAGCCTCACCAGCCGTCAGCTCACCTAACATGTCAGTGAGCACTGAGGCTCCACGACCTAACGCACACCCAGGAAGCAGAGATGTTTGGGGGGACAGAAAGCAGGACCCAGTTCCACGCTGTCTGTGGGACTCACCTTAAATACGGAGCAAGGGCTGCGCCCCTGTGCTGCTGCTCACCCCTTCCACGGGCTCCCAGGAGCCCTTGCAACCTGGCCCTGGCTCTTGGGCTAACTCTGAGGGAGCTTCCAAGGATGCTGAGCACCTTGGGTCGGGCTGGGGGAAGAAGAGGGGCTGCTAATCCAGGGACACTGCAAATGGGGGGCTGGGTGCTCCAGGACAAGGAGGACGCTGAGCCTCTGAGGCGAGGCCAAGGGCCAAGGACTCAGTGCTTGGCAGGGACAGTGGCCCAGGTCAGTCCCCTGCATGCACACACACACACATGTGTACACGCATGCACATACACATGAACATATAAGCATTGCGTGCACATACACATGTGCACACATATGCATGCACACATGTTCACACACATGCATGTGCACACATGCATATATACATGTAGACTTGCACACACTGCAGACACGTGCACACATACACATGCACAAACATACATGCATGCACATGTGGGCACACATACACACACACACATGTGCATATACACCAAAAGGAATGCCTAGATTCAGCAAAAAGGAACTTCCAAGGGAAATGCCATGAAACTTTGTTGACAAAGTAAAAGAGAAAAAATATAAGATGTGGAACCTGGAGTTGGCTGACAGGCAGGCCTTTAACCTAGCCTAATCTGACACTTCACCTCAGATACTGTGAAATAGTAAAAATAACCAGTGGATCCAGTGCCACAAGGCTTTCCAGTAGCCCCTAGAAGATTAGGAACTAAAATGGTTATTAACCTTGTCTGGATAGTTTTTTAAATCTAAGATTGACTGAAAGTCTATTTATTACTTAAATAGAAAGTGGACAGAGAAAATATACCATGTCGGCGCTCATAAGGATAGATGCAATAGTTCCATTTCTTTCAAATAGTTTGTGCAATTGTTTTGTTTTGTTGGTAGTGGGGATCGAACTCACAACGTTGCACATGCCAGGCAGTCGCTCGTAAGAGTGGTTTTGATAGAGGGAGGTTGGAGGTAAGAAGCACAGGAGGCAATGCCAGAGGGACTCATCTTCCAGGACTTAACAATCTGTACTGCACAGAATGAGCAGGGACCACCAAACCACGTGAGGCCAAAGCCACACAACTCAAGGCAATCAGATGATCATACCAATACATGTAGAGATCGTTTTAATTTAATATTCATTCATGATAGAGATTCAATAAACTGAGAATAGAACAGAACTTTCTTGACTTGCAATGAATATCTACAGCAAACCTAAGACTAATGTCTTGCTTGATGATGATAAATTCACAGATACCCCACTAAGATCAGCATTAACTTGAAGATGTTGCTGTCATCACCCATTTTGTCACTTTACTGGAAGTCTTGACTGATGAAATAAGGCAAGAAAAAAATTAAGATACACACAGTAGAAAAAAATAAAAGCATCTTTGCTTTCAGGTGGCATGACTGTGTGTGCGCAAAATCCAAGAGAATCAATTAAACATCTCCTGAAACTAATAAACCATTATAGTAAGATTGTAGAATACAAGATTAACATATAAAATCCATCACTTTCCTATACACCAGCGATAAAGACATGGAACTTGAACTTTAAAGCATATTACTATTACAGTAGCACTATAACAATGAGATGTGTGCCTTGTCTAAATGAAGAGAACTCCAAAACTAATGAAATAAAGAGCTAAATAGGGAGATGCTCCATTTTCATGATACGAAGCTTCAGGGTTGTAATATCAGTCCTTCTCAAGTTGATCTACAAGTTCAATGCTATCACAATCAAAACTATAGTAGTTTTTTATGGATATCAACAAAGTGATGTTAAAGTTTATATTAAAATCAGACTACTTCTAAATAACATTAAAAGATAAGAGTAAAGCAAGAAGTCTGAGGTAGCCTAACTGCAAAACTTGCTATAAAACTAGCATTGATGAGGGTGTGTACTAGAGTAGACAAACGGAACACAGACTTCAAAAATAGGCACATGCAGTTAAAGTTCAGTGGTTTTTTCCACAAAAAAGTGAAGACAAAGTGGTGAAAATATAATTCTTTCAACATATGAAACAGTGATATTTATACATCCACATGCAAAACAATGGACCCAAGCACAGATTTACTACATATCATAAAAATTAACTCAAAATCAATAATAGATCTAAATATATGACTTGAAATTAGAACTTTAAGATAACACAGAAAATCTAGATTTCAAGGTATTATGATGATTTTGGGGGCACAACAGTACAGGCCCAATTCATGGAAGAAATTGATAAAGCAGCCTTCATTAAAATTAGAAACATTTGCTCTATGAAAGACAATATCAAGGAAACATAAAAGTGAACAGCAGATTTGGGAGGAACATTTGGGAAAGGCGCACCACACAATGGACTATTGGGAAGCAGCAGGGCTCTTCCGTGTCCTGCAGTGGCTGAGCTGGCCCAGAGAGAACCAGGAAGCAGGAACCAGGAAGTCAGCCGGCGCACTGGCAGGGAGACAAGATCTGTGCCACCCCAAGCAACCAGCGGACTCAGAGGAATGAAGGCCGAGATGACAGCAACTGAAGTAGAGAAAAGGTTCACTGCTTGCACTGCTCGATGGACCCTGAAGACCTAAAGTGGGTAGTCTGAGCATCAACTTAGAGGATGCCAACACACAATACGGTAACTACTGTGGATTTCCTACTGTCTTGCTTTTGAAGTCCAATATCTTCCCATTGTTTTGTTTTGCTTCATTTTGTTATTTTGTTTCATTCCCCTTAAAATCAAATGAACTAATATCCAAAATGTTAGAGAATTCTTAAAACCCAACAATAAGGAAGCAAGCAACCAGATACAAGAATGTGAAATGGTGAAGACAACCTTGAAGACAAGTTGGCTCTTAACATATGACCCCACAATTACACTCTTCACTATTTGTATCCACATGAAACTTGCAGATGGATGCTTCCAGAATCTTATTCATAATCATCAAAACTTAGAAGCAAGCAAAGTGTTCTTCAGTATGTAAGTGAATATGCTTCATCAAGCAAGACTATTATAAATGACAAAATCAATGAACTATCAAAGCATGAAAAGACATGAGAGACATTTAATGCATAGTGAAGGAAGGAAGCCAATCCCAAAAGGCTACGAAGTGTGCACGTCCATATGTATGATGATCACACATTGTTCATATTGTATGAGTTTTATAATATTTTATATATTTTATAACATCAAATACCTGATCTACAGAAGTTTTTTCCCCAGTGTTGTGCAATGACTGCAGGACCTGGAAGGTATCAGGCAAGCACTCTACCACTGACTATACCCCCAGCCTTATGACACAGTGTAAGGGTCCTGAACTTTCCTAGTCACTTTCCCTGGACACTTGGGAAGATGGTAGCAGACTGTGAAAGGAAAATCCTTTTAGCAACATAGTCCAAGGGAAATGTGATAAATTATAATCCTACTCTGAAGCTACAACATGCGTCTTTGGGGTTAGCAGTAATTAAACAATAATCACAATACAACTACACCCCTACACACACACACACACACACACACACACACCTCACTTCTGAACAGCAGTGAGGACATTTGATTTAGAACAGCAGAGAAAATAAACAACACCACGCTCCACAGATTTCAGTTCCTTTTTTGTCTTTCCCCAGAAGACCCATCCTGAGCATCTTAACAACGGTCCAGAAGTATAAATATTACAGGCTGGATTCTTTTATCACCTCACAAGAAACCTAAAAGTCAGTAATAAGAAGAGGACCAAAGCACAAGTCCTCAGCCCCAGAGAGAGACCTCCTCCAAATGCTTCTTGTAGAAAATGGGACTGAAATCTGAGATTTAAATGACTTAGAAAAGAATAAAAGCCAGAAAAAGAAAACCTCACTTCAAAAACTAGACAAGGGTTAGAGCCTTAAATAGAGGAAAATTACAACATTAAGTGTTTTCATATTTAATAAAACATTTAGCACGTGTATTTAATTACATATACTTATGCTCAAATCAAAAACCAAGATATAAAATATGTACTTACTGCATGATTACTGTGCTTAAAACCCTAGACAGATGATAAGGGATGATTCACAGTAAACTTTACCTGTGGCTGTATTCAAATGATCTAATTGTCATGTGGTCCCTCCACTTTATTTTCTGAAAACTTTATAATTAATTTTGTTATATAGTATATGGTATTTCTATACATAAGAAAAATTTTAAAAGTCCGAGCTTTAGCTATGAACCCCATAATGTAGCTCTTATTGTTTCCCCAAAAGGCCTCAGGTACCCATGTGCGGGCCTTGTGGAGGAGGTCTGGACCCATGGGTGCCAGAGCCCACTTGCCGTTAGGAGGCATGGCCTGCTGGGGTCTCTGGGAGTGTGGCCCGAGAGGGCGTGGCCTGGAAGGGCTCATCCTCCTCCCTGGCTCCTCCCTTCTCTCTCTGCTTCCTGACCTCTATGAGGTGAGCCGCTCTGCCCTGCCAGCCCCCCGGCAGGCTCTTCCACCATGCCATTTCTGCGTTTTAGCTGAACTGACACTGCTGAAATTGTAAGCCAAAATAAACTTCTTCAAGTTTCAGGTGTCAGGAATTTGGTTCCAGCAACAAGGAAGATGACTATGAGGGCACTGTATTTACAATCTAAAGTAATCACTCTCAAAACAAAGACCTGTCATGTCTGTCAGGCTGTTAAACTTAATTCCTGGTGCATCTTCAAGAGGTGAGTTGCCCTAGGTCCAATGAAAGCTTTCCCGGAGGAACCTGCCTCTTCCTTTGATTGTGGTGCTGGGGTCATGCTTTTATTATTTTGACTATGAAGCTTCAAACTTAGAAAACTATTTGTTTTCAAGTGGTTTCTTTGTGTATTCTTGGTGTGTGGTTGAACAATTCCCATATTGAAGGCAGCATTGGCTCCCTCTCTGCCTGGTGCATGGTTTGACCTGCACCCTTGTTTGTGTATTCAAGTAATGGTGGCAATTTAGTGGGTATCCTGCACAGGTCCCTAACTCCGCACAGACGAGCCTGTCCGTGAGCACAGCTTGGCCTCCACATGGAGCCTTCAGAGTCAGTCTCCTAAACCCAGCATGGATACGCACGGCTGTAGAGCCCACATTCAGGGAGGCTGAGACAGAGGGCTAAAGACCTGAGCCCAGCCTGGGCAACTCAGTGACTCAGAAGGACCCTGGCTCACAATAAAGAAGGGCTGGGATTGTTGCTCAACACGAAGATCCTGGGTTCACCTCCAGGAAAGTCTCCTCCTAGCAAAGGGACAGGGCCCTACCTCAGCAGCTGTGAGTAGGTGGGACTCGGGTCAGAGGGACCCAGATGTCTGAGTGAGACATCTCCCAGAGGGGAGGACATAGATCCATCCAGAGTGACCCAGAAGTCCACAACCAAGGCCACACCACGACCTTGCTGAGGCAGGAAGGAGCCCAGCACAGCAGGGCGGGGACTGGGAATGTGCCCAGTGTGCAGGACAGGGACTGGGGACCAGCAAGCTCATGCAGCTCCTCCGGGATGGTTGACTGGCTCATCTCAGAGGGACCAGGCACAGGTAGAGAGGGACAGCCCTCTGGGAGTTCAGCCAGGCCTGACCCCCAGCTCCCAGAGGCCCCCAGAGAGGCACAGAGTCAGGTGCATCCTGCCCATCCCCCACAGGGAAGAGCCCGCCCTCTCCCCTTCCTCCCTCTCCTCCTCCCCCTCCTCTTCCTCTCCCCTTCCTCCCACTCCTCCTCCCCTGCTCCTCAAGGACAGCGGGGGTCATGTCACATGGAAGTCATAATCTTACTGCCACAGGTAGATACTAGAACTTTAAAAGCACCGAGAATAAGATTAACATGTTGCTATAACATTACTGTCTGATTTAAGCAATTTTGATTCCCTGTGAGCTGTTCACGAAATACCGATTTACATGTGGTACAAGCCCCACGTGCGCTCACAGACACCAGCAGCCTGACACCGCTCAAGCAGCGCCTTCTTATTAGGCAACAACTGCAATTAGGAGATGTCTCAAGCAACTTTAATCTCTGCTTGGACACACACTGTTCATTTTCCTGTGTCAACAAGTTTAGCTGATGGGGCAGCAGATTTCCATATGCTAATTTACTTATTTCCCTTTCTGGAAGACTATTGTTTCCTGGCCGTTAATTCCAGTTGACAGGGATGGCTTGGCTTTTCATTCCTTGCAAAATAATGTACTGTTGCAAAGTGATTTATAATAAACAGGATCGGGGAAGAACCACAATGCTGATGGGTTTTGACAACCAGAAATGCATTATTAATGAAATAATAACATGGGCAGTATCCTGGGTCCAGCTGACTCTTCGGGGTTTGTTTTTCAATCCAGAATGTCAGGCACTTGTGACCAGTGGGGGAGAAGGTAGAGTCGTGTGCCTGTGGTGTAGACACCACATGTGTCCATGCAGAGTGTACGGTGGCCGTGTGTGTGAGAAGTGGTTTGTCAACAGTGCTCCTGGGCTCTGCACAGGAAACCTCAGCTCTCCTATGCTAGAGGCCCCTCAGCACTCACCATCTAAAGTGCTAAAAGATGATATGTAGAAGCAAACGCTGCCTCTGAAACATTCATTGAGACGATAGAGCCAGTTACTACCTCAGGCACAGCCTTTCGCCCCGGAGTTGGGCTGCCAGACGTGGAAGAATAAAACCAAATCCGAAGCAACCCTAGATGTCATTTCCATCTGTGGAGCGTGGAGCGTCAGTCATGGTCCTGCTGGCAAGCTAGCTCGGGTGGTGTAGAGTTCTGGACACCGAGCTTGGGATGAAGCCACTGCAGAGTGTTACACAGAATCACACTGGTCGCTCAGATACCATGTTTCATCCGCCCGTTCCCGCTGATGCCAGGCACTGGGCTCCCAGCACCACGTGGGCAATGCTGTGTGGGGCCTGGCCTCCCCTGCGCCTGGGTCCTCTGCTAACTATGGCCCACACTCTGTTAAATTTCCTGAAGTGCTTTGCTGGAGCACCTCCAGACACTAAGAGTCAAAGGGCATTAGACAAAAAGGGTCAGCCGCACTGAGCTTCGTGAAAGAGATTTTGGAGATTGGGTATAATTAGGGAGGCTGTAAACCACAGCACCCAGTGCCAGTGTCATCCTTGCCTGGGCAGACTCTCACGGCAGGGGCTCAGCAGCTGGGGGAGGGCAGCCTGCAGAGGGTGCGGGAGAGGCTGACGGTAGGACAACAGTGCCCACGGAGGCCCTGCAGTGGGGCTGCTCTGCCCGCGTGAAAGCCGAAGTTCCAGCTGAGCCCGAGGGTTCCTCTGACTGAGGCCATCTGTGGACAGTGGTCCAGCAGCCTCACCCACGGTGCTTCATCCTGTAGAATATCAGTTGCTGAAAAGAGTGCAGAGATAGGAGATGCCTCTTTTGGCAGAGGCCCTGTGAGAAGGTCCTTTGTAGATCCATCATGGTCTCCACAGGCCAGACCTAGCTGTGAGTGACACAGCTGAGACCTGCGATGGCTCCCAGGTACATTGCCATTAGTCAGCCACAGGCACAGGACCCCAGGCTGAGTCTCCTCCGTGCACACAATCTGACCACTGGGCCGCTCAGAGTCCCACAAACAGTGCAAGTAAAGGGCACCCTGCATCCTAGGCTCTGGGGGTGCCAGAGGAGGACCCTGCTGACCAAGCTTCCTGTCCAAGGGCCTATCTGCTGCTCTTTGGACATCTGCAGGGGACAGGTGCACAGACACAGAAGTGACCTGAGGTGGACACTGAGAAGCATAAGCACAGAGCGAGTCACCGTAGGGCCTCAGGCACAGGGGTCCAGTGTCCTTCAGGAGTGAAATTAGAATTGCACTTTGAAAAAGGTCCAAAGGGTAAATACCAACATCACAGACTAGGCAGAACTTCCAGGGTTGGTGTAGAATATTTCAGGTCTTTCTTTGGGCCTGAAGCCCACCTGGCTGATTTGCAACCAGCCACATAGGCCGTAGCAGGGGGAGCCAGGGTGGGCAGGCTGGCCAGGACCCTGGGTCCTGGTCCAGGGCACAGGCAGTTGTGGGGTTAAAATAATCTCACACCAACATGGTACTTTCCTGAGACAGCTCACCGCACCAAATATACTTCCTTGTGCTTGTGCAATTTCCTGGTCTTCGCCCAGAGCACTCAAGTAGAGAGGTTCGAAAAGAGAGAAAAGGTATCACTGCCGAGCCGGGCACCGCCTCTGCTGGCACAGAGGGAGGGGTCACATGTGTCTCCTGGAAGAGCCCTGTGAGTGCCCTCCTGCCTGGCAGAATAGGGAGGGGACAGTCCGCAGGAAGGCGGCTGAGACCTACAGACTTGTCTATGGTGCAGGGAAGGCAGTGGGGCGGCCGCTCTGGATCTCTCCCTGAGATTTCACAGCCGGGAGCATTTCTCTACACCGCTGGTCCTCCCCATGTGGAGGCAGAGAAATACCATTGCTGGGTGCACAGTAGAGCCCAGCATCTCTCCGGGAGCCCCAGGAAGGTTCCTGGAAACAGGTGAATGGCTGTCCTGGGCAGAGGGGTGATCCACCAAAGGGAGGCGCTGTTGCCCAGAATGGCAATCTGGCAGTGCCGATGCCCTGGTGTGACAAAGGAGGGTTTGCAAGAAGCAAACTGGACCAGGGCACAGGCCCACATTGGACTGAGCAGCCCTGACCATGCGGTTCCCATTAGGAAACCGGAAGCTGGGAACCAGGTCACTGCAGTTAGCAGCACAGTGGCGCAGTGCCGAAGAGGGGAGAGCAGACTGGAGTCGAACAGGTTCCATCCCTTTGTGGCTCGATGAGGAGCCAAGGTGCAAATAGGCTAAGTGACTGGCTGGAGGCCACCAAGAGTACACCCGGGCCAGGAGAGGGGCAGAAGGACTGGCCGATAGCACACGTGTTGTAACCGACCCAAACCTGTACAAACACGTTTCCCCCAAAAGCTACAGGCAAGTCCGAGAAACACGGTAGCCGCTAATACCTATTCCTATGAATGCAGCTGATTCATAGGAAAACAGCACGTTCTCCCAGGGGTTGGATGCCAACAGCAGCCCTGCCCGAGTGGCACAGGTTGGAGGAGGCAACCCCAAATCAAACCGTGGTGTCCCTTGTTGCGGATGCGGTGGTCTCCTCTGACACAAAGCCCCCGAAGGCTGTGGCCCCGCAGGAAAAAGGCCGGAGCTTCACCAGGGCTGAGCCGGGATCCCCAGCTGCAGGAGCAGAGAGGGAGGAGCAGCTCCAAGGCGGCCCAGCCCTCGGCGGGCGGTCCGAGTGCAGGAACCTCTCCTGCCGCTGGCTGGGCTCACGCAGCAGGGTGCAAACTCACTGCTTCTCCGCGGGTCCTCGCCTGCTTCAAAACTGTCACTCCACTAGTGACAACTTTGCAAAAAACTGTCTAGAAATACAGGGAAACTTGCCTTGGTCTGGCCAACCCATCCTGCCTTTTCTGGATGATTTTCTGGTGCGGTTACCTGAGAGGTAACTAAACGAGGTCTACTGCAGAGCATAAACTCACAAGTCTGTCCTGATATGAATGGAGTGTGTACCCTGCTGTCCCCATCTCCCTAGGATGCTCTGCGACGTCTTTGCTTCCACTGTCCCAAATCTCCACGGTCCAAAAGGCGAGATAAAAGACACTGGAGAGAAGCCATCATGCCGAACGGGGAGAGAGCTGCGGCGGGCCGGGGCGGTACAGTCCTGCTCCTTGTGAATAGGTGGTCACTTGCGCACCCACACAACTCTGCGGAGAAGCCTGCAGACCCCTGGCTGGAGGTTGAGAGGAGGTTTTGTACCTTCCACTTGAGCTTTTGCCAGCAGTACCTCACAACAAAAGCTAATTAATAAAAATGCATTCCAGACTTGCCAGTGTAACAAGCAACAGCAGGTGTGCTTTGGGGTCTCATCAGCCCAGTCCACCTGGAGAATCCTGATCTGGGTGTCTGGTCCTCATCTGTACCCCAAGACCCTCCTCTTCACTGCCGTCAGCCCTGCATCTTCTCCCCACCGTGGCAAGATCCCTCCTCTTGGCCCCTTGGTGACCGGCACTACCAGCCATCTCTGCACCCCAGCTTGGGGACCAGCGCTGTGTTCCAACAGTGGAGACAAGAAGGGGCCCGGCTCTGCCCTCTCCCCTTTGCTCTGAGTCCCTGGGCCTGGTAGATCTCGGCCTCCTGAGCAAATAGGAGACGCCTGGGGTTTGCAAGAGGCAGACCTGGCCACTTCGTCACTCCTAGGACATGAGGTCCTGCTCGGCAGCGGAAGGCGTGAGAGAGCTCTCTGGACTCGGACACGGAGGGACGTCCCTGCGCGGCTGCCTGGACGCTGGTGCTGCGCACCAGTCCTGACTCCCTCATCCCATAGCAGGAGCACGGTGCTGTGGGTCCTCACAGACTGCTCGGCGCACTCGCTCCAAAGTGGAGGGATGACAGACACCATGGGACTCGACACACAGCCTCATTCCTCTGGAACCAACACCGGATTCGATTGCGCGGTCACTAACCGCAAGACGCAGTGTGCACACTCTGCCTTTCCCTGGGTAGAAAAGTGTCTGGGTGGAACATCTCATGTGTAAGATGTTTTTCCTCCTATGCTGTATCGTAAACCAGGCTGCTGCCCGCGTGCGCATACACGCGCGTGGGCGGACACACTCGCGGACCGTGCCGCGAAGCGCAGTCTGGGGAGGGAAGATGCCTCAATGCGGCCAGATCGCTGCGCTCTGCTGACCTACTTTGAGGAGAATGAATCACTGAGCGGGAATCGGCTCCTCAATGGGTTAATAATTTCACTTGCTATTCTTTTTCGAAAAGGCTTATTTAAATGTTTATCAGTTGTGCAAAGTGGAGCCTCGCTGGCGAGTCGCAGGGGACGGCTCATCATTGCCTATGCATGGAAGCGTTGTAGGAAGATTAAAATAACATTGAGTATATTCTGTAAATGGAGGCGAGAACTAACAGAAGCCTCCAGAGTCCATTATAAATTTTAATAATACATCAAGGTAATGTAACTGAATAACCGATCTCTAAGGGAGGAAACACAACATTTGGCTAATATTACAATTTAAATTATGAAAACAAAAAGAGCTTTTAGTTAATCTTGTCTTTCTGCTTTTATTCTTCAGGCTGTTTTTTATTTTCCCTGAATCCAAAACACCATGTAAACAAATAAAAGTACGGGGGAAAATAAACAGTTTGGCATCTCAGTAGATTAATTAATGCGCTTCAGTCCTGGCACCAGTAGGTGAAAATTATGTGCATAAATAATATCACTAATTAAAAAGATGCAGATTAACATGCAAATAATGTTAATGAGGATCTGTAATTCCAGAGTGGATTCGCATAACATCAACAATTTAATGGGTTGGAAGGCTTGTGTTTGCATTACATTAATAAATTTCAAAGACCTTGCATTAAAAAGTTCTGTCAGAGACCCTGTTTCCCACTTGCGAGTTGTAAATTCTGTGGGCAGTGGCGAGCGGCCGTCGGCAGATGCCAAAGTCATTATCGCAAAGACTGTTGAGAGGCTGCCACGTGCCAGCGTGACCAGCTGCTGGGCAGTGGGCGGCCGGCGCGACTCCATGCCAATTATTCATATTATTTGGGTCGCCTTGATATTTATTTAAACTGATTAATATTTTGTGCTCTGCATCTTGATCTGGTGGGAAATCATTTTAAGCAAGCAAAGTTAAAAAAAAAAAAAAACCTTATCAGCCTTTGATGTGCCGTGGAAGTGGAATGCATAATGGAATTGATTGAGCAGACGTAATTTCGAACCACAGACAAAAGGAACATAAAGTGTTCCCCGCGATGTCATCTAATGCTGAAATAAAGTATCACGGCGCTGCATTCTAAGTGGGCCGTAATCCACGGGGCTGCCCTGAAGACGGAGAGGGCCCGCGCTCTGCAAAGTGCTGTTTGTGCTGCTCCGTGCTGCGTGAATGCCGATGCTTCTGTGGGTGGATGTTTTTAGGGAAAACGGCCAGGGCTGAGGAAAGCTGTGTGGAATTCTTCCTGAAGCACCAAATTACCCTCTCGGAGCTCCTCGGAGGGTCCTTGACCTCACCTGACCCTGAGCGGGGACGCAGTGCCTGGACCTGTCCTTCAGCACCAATGCGGGTGGGAAGGTAGCACGCAGAGGCCACCACAGGGGTCAACCAGATGCTGTCTCCTGCCAGCGAGCCAACCACCGCGGCCCCGGGAGGGCTGGAACACCTCCTTTCCTAAAAGCCAGAGGTGAGAGTCCCCGGACCTGTGAGTGCAGCGTGGCTGCCATCTACCAGAGCCAGAATCCGTGTGGTTGGATCAGGAGGCAACCGGCCAAGGTGATGCGCAGCAGGCCGGACACTGAACGGGGCCGCGCCAGCTAGCACAGCGCCTCCTGTCCCAGTGCTTAGCTCAGACACCACGGCGAGCACCCACCTGACGTCCTGCGCTGCGTCACCTGGTATTCGCATCCAGTGCACCCCAGCTCCTGGAGCAGCAGCCTGGACCTCAGGCCCACCCGACTGCTGGGCTTTGCTCCACTCAGAGCTTTGCGTGGCCACTGACCTCTGTGCTCCTCTGAAGCCAGCAGCTCAGCTCCTGCTCCGCAAACTGAGCTGATTCTTGGCTCTGCCTCAGCCTGGCCTGGCAGCCCCGGGTACGCAGGGGCCTGGAGACCAGTGCAGAGCCGCGGTACTTGCAGGCTGCACCGTGTCCTCTGCCAACTCAGATTCCTTCATGAAGAAGCAGACGACACAGATCGCTCTTGAAGCTTCAGGCAGCGATGCCAAGCGGCGGCTCCCTGGGGGAGCACGGGGTCCCTCCGTGGGCTTCACCACCATGATGGGCAGGTGCTGGAGAGCATGTCCCCAGACTCAGAGCTCCCCCAACAGCATGGGCCAGGAGCAGGCCCAAACCCAGGCCCTCTGCAGGTGGCCCCTCATCCTCCGGTCCTGGCTGGGTACTTTGAGGGATGCCCTCCCCTGCCTTGCCCTGCCCTCCCTAGTACAGCACCGGTGTTCTGGGTCTCCTGCCAAGGCAGCGCATTCCTCCGGGTCCTCCCCGACACTCAGGCCCATACGCAGTACACATGCTCACTACTGGACAGCGGCAGGGGTCCCAGCTCGGGTCTCCGGCCTGGGCCAGTGGGGGAGGGCTGGCCGACTGCTCGGGACATTTCTCCTGCAGGGAAGGGACGTGCAGCATGTGGCAATCGCATTCCCTTCCCCACGGTTCCCATTCCCATGGTGTGCCCCTGCAAAGCTCACAGCGAGCCTGGCGGCTGGATTGTCTACTTCCTGCAGGGCCCTCCCACCCGAAAACCCTGCTTTTGCCCCAGGTGGGTCATGTCTGATTGCAGAAGGCACAAAAGTGTAAGGGTTAAGTGGAACACGAAATAACGTCCACAGTGCCAACTCCAGGCAAGTGGTCCCATTGTGTGCCATGCAGTCAGCTAGACCCTACAGGACTCTACACAAAGCACTGTGTCCAGAAGTGCTCACCTAGCTCCACGCCCCAGCCACAAACCTGGGTTGCAGTTCTCTTGTGTAATGTTGAGAAAATAATGTCATTTTCCCATTGGTTTCCAAGTTGGTGCACACACACATACACACACATATACCCATAATGTATACACATATCAAGTGATATATATATATATATATATATATATATATATATCCCATATACACAGTGATACATAGCCATACTTCCACAGGTGTATGCGACACTTACGAGGAATATGCCTCAAAGCACACAGATGGCATAAGGAGAAAGGCTCAGAGGAGGGCGACAGAGCGGTTTGCAGCTCATGATTTCGCTGGTAGAAGGCTTCCCCATGTATCAAGCATGGTGCACACGAAGGCCAAAGGCAGGTGTCTCCCACGGGTTCCTGGCCTTGGGAATGACTCTCGAAGGGTGCAGGTCAGCAGGTGCCTGACCCTCCCAAGTCCTGCTAGTCCTCCACATGCTGGGGAGCCTAGGGGGAGACCCGGAGAGAACAGAGCCCTCCCCAAGGCACCCGGGGGGCCTGCGTCTTGCTGAGCAAGAAAGGGCAGGAAAGGGAAGTGAAAGGATAGAGCCCATGATGGGGAGGGGAGTGGACCAGAGATGGGGGGACCCTGTTTGTGGGCCACCATGGCCACAACACACAGGGCACACATAATGTGGGGTGCATGTCATGGGGGGTACATATGCCACATGGGAAAACACGCTCCATGGGGGAACATACTGCACACAGTGTACACGCTCCACACAGGGCACACGTGCACATGGGGGAACATACTGCACACGGTGTACATGCTCCACACAACACACAAATGCACATGGGGGAACATGCTGTGCATGGTGTACACGCTCCACACGGGTACACATGCACACGGGGTACACACTGCACATGTAGTGCACGCTCCATATAGGGATATATGCCACGTGGTGTAAGTATGCCATGTGGGCTACACACACCATGTGGGGCACACATGTCATGCAGGGTCCACAGTACACATTGTGTATACACCCCACACAGCTTCCACATGCCTCATGGGGTACACACCTACTGATTGCTTGGCAGACAGCCTCACTCCTTGCCCCACACCATTTGCTATCATGATGATAAGGGAACCTGTGCCCTGCCATTCCCTACCCCTGAGCGCGAGGCATAGGCAGTGTCTCTGGCCATCCCACCCATGTGTCCAGTGTGGTGAGCTGGGAGATAGAGGAAGATGCAGACAAGATGAGCGCGCTTGCAAAGGAACCCTAGCCATGTGCCATGGGACAGAGACCACCTGATCCAGTGGCCCCTGCCAGGTCCTTCCTGACCCAGCTCCATGAGACCATGACATCTGCTTTGCAAGGTACTGTCCTCCTGAGGGGGCACACACAGGCTCAGCACAGGCTGGCCGCCAGACCTCGCAGCCTCAGCTTTGCCATGCCATTCCCTCCTTGGGTCTCTGCCTGCTGGGTCAACACTGCATCCAGCATGACCCCCGTCCAGATGACAGGGCTTCCAGCAAGATCCAGCTGCGGACAGCGCTCCTGGCGTCTGGGAGGGTGACCTTCCACAGGCTTCTGGAGAGGAGGACGGGGAAGAAACCCTCAGAAGGTGGAGCCTTTCCTTGAAATTTGCCTATTTTACAGTTACTCTTCTCGCGCTTCCTTGTGTGCAATGAGAAAAAAATAATTGAAAATCATTTGCTGGACTTGAACATGAAGTAATTCAACGTGATTAAGGATCAAAATTTCCCTTAAAGATTTAAATTATCTCAATTGGCCACCAACACTTCCCAAGTTAGCGGGATAATTTGCAACACTTCATTTCACTAACTACCTCCCGATAGGGCCAATAGGGCTGGAACTCACTGCACCAAGCACACCCTGTGCCAGCCGCCAGCAGCGAGTCCAGGCACCCGGCCCTGGGCACCAATCTTGCCCAACCACTGTCCTGCTCCCCCTGGGCGCCTGCCACACATGCGCTGGTGAGATGCTGCGACACGGCCATTCCCACCAGTTGGGAACCCCCGGAGCTCCCGTGTCTGCATTCTGGGGTGCCAAGGAAGCTCCCAGCTCAGCTCTGAGTGCCCACCAGCTCCTCGTCAGGCACAACCAGCTGAGTCTCTGCGCCACGGCGCTTCTGCCGATCGGCCTTTTCCACCCCTGGGGTTGCCGTCGAGAGCGGAAATGTGGGGGTCCTGGTGGTAACTTTACCTCCCAGCCTCAGTGGTCCTGAGTTGCAGTTTGTTCCCGTTTGCTGGGGCCCAAAGTGTGCAGGGGCAGGCAGGACACAGAACTCAGGGTGAAGCTAGTGGGTCACTTGCTGGGTACCCAGGGAACGCAGGCCCCACCCATGGGCTGGACACGAAGCAGCCCTGGCCAGCAGCGGGGCTGAGGCCCTGCTGTAGGGAGCCAGCCCTCCCGAGCACATGTGTTCACCCCAGGCACAAGAGTCTCTCACCCAGGCTGGAGAGGCCCGTGTGACTTCCCTCCTACAGCTGGTCTCGCCATGGGCCACATCGGGCAGAGGGGACCCCAGGTGGGGACCCCACCGCCTCAGCCTTGGTGAGAACAAGCCCAGGCTGAGGTTCCACCCCTCCGTGGCTGTCATGGCCCAGCACTGATGCCCATGGAAGAGCTCCTCCCTGGGTGCACCTGAGACCCACGGCCCTCCCATGGCCACCCTGGCTGTTATCAGCGGTGACCGGATGGAGGGATGCTGTCACCATTCAGCGGGGCACCTTCCTGGGTGCCTCTGGCTGGGCCAGGGGAGCTGGGACTTGGGCTCCACATCTGGTCCTTGCTCCTTCTTCTCCCAGCCACCATGCACTTCGGTCCCCTCACTCCTCCCAGCTCAGCATCCCTGGGACCAGATAGGGCTTCTGACTCTTGAGGGTACGTGTGTGCGTGAGCAGGGGTGTGCACGCCCCCGTGTGAGCCTCCCCAGGCAGATCAAGGTGAGGGCGTGGCAGTGGCCCAGGAGCTGCTGCTCTCTGGAGCCTTGGAGGCTGGGGCCATGGAAAGGCTGGACTCTGGTGCTGGCCCAGGGAAGCTCCTATGGCTGGTGGCCTGGTCCTGTCCCGAAGTTGCACTGCTGACCACTCGGCCTTTGCTGACTCACCACTCGGCCTTAGCTGACTCGTGTTCTCCTGCATGAGGGTGGATGGGACCTGGTTTCTCTGCCCACCCCAGGCTCATCCTACTGCAGAGCCTCTCCAGCCCCGGCCTCGCTCATCTCCAGAGCACTGCGGCCTCGGCACCTGCATCCAGCGCTGGGGATTCCACCCCAAGGCCATGGGCAGGGCCGTCCTTCTCCCATTTTCAGCTGCATTGGTGCTGTCCCCAAACTCAGACCCAGGCACCTCAGAAATTATGTGGCCACTGTGTTTTGTGATGGTGGTGACTAACCACGTGACAGTCACACCCACCCAGGGAGCCCAGCACTCGAGGCAGGAGGCTGCCCGGGACACTGGAGCGGGACACTGCAGGGTCTGCGCCGGGCCTGGGCCAGGCTGCTCTCTCACCGGAAGCGCAGACATCAGTTCTCTGGATCCTCGTCAGCCACATTCTTCCCCCTGCTGAAGGACACCTGGACATGTGACAATTCCTGGACCCCAAGATTGACCCAAGCCAGGCACTGAGAGCTGAGCGGTCAGACTTGGGCCTCCGGGTCTTGACTCCATGAGACCCACAGGCTGGTGCCTCTCCTTCGAGGTGGGCCCCAAAGGCCAGGGGACTGCAGTCCCTTCACCCTAGATCTGGAACCCACATCCGAAGGGCCCAGAGGACTCCTTGCCAAAGCACTGGCTCCTCTGTGGCAGTCCCTTGGGCCTCCGGTGAAGAGGTGGAAAAGAGACAGGCGGCGTGCGTCTCGAGGCCCAGCGTGGAGGAAGTCCAAGGGGAAATGAAGTGAAAGCCGCAGAGCCAGGCAGCTTCCACCCGCGCTCCGAGCAAACCCGGCCTGCGCTCAGGCAGAGCCGGCCTGGCGCGAGTTAGCGGAGCAACTGCTTCCACAGAAGAGGTGGTGCTGTGCACAGATGCGGCCTGTGCCGCTTCCTGCGATCAGAACTCGCAGCCATGAGTGATTGAAAGCAGAGCAAACTTATTCAGAGAAGAGTGAATGCACTGCTCTATGGAACTGAGAGGTTATGCAAGGGCTGGTCTCAAGGCTGGCTGGGTTCCGGTGAGCCCATGGGCCCCCTCTCTCCAGGTCTCCACTCTGTGCTGCCCGGCTGACCTCTCCACAGAGACCCCCAGCAGGCCTGCTTGTCACACACCTCTGCTGCAACTCACCCTGCTGGGAGGACGGCTCTCCCCGGATCAGATGCAGCCACAGAGTGGGGCATTACGCCTGCAATCTGCGGGCTCCCCTGATGCCCAGGAAGCAAATTGGCTCAAAACTGAGGTGGGGCCAACCCTGCAGCACACTGGGACTCTGTGGCCACTGAAAGGGGGACATGTCCAGTGGCTCTCACCTCTCCCCTGACATTGGTCCACACTGGAAATGCCCACCAGATGCTCAGGACCACTGTCTGTAAAGATGCACAAAACACAGGCCCACTGGACCCCAGCACTCAGCAGGAGCCTGGTCCTTCGCCTGTCTGGTCTGCATCCTGAGCACACGGCACTTCCGTGTCCAGGACCAGGACCAACTAGGGAGCCTCACCCAGCTACACAGGGCTGGAAGCGCAGTCCCTCGGGCTTTCCTCTGCCTCCCAGGGTGCTGAGTGTGCCGGTGTGAAGAAAGTGAAAGGGAGTCACAGCAGGACGATCGCCTGCCCAGCTCCCAGCTCGCCATGCCATCATCCATGAATCACTCCATAATTGTAAAATGCTGACTCATAGAATTTTAGGGCGAGGTAAATGCAAGATGAGCTGAATGAGCCCTTGAGATAGGAAGGGGGTGCTGAGTGTCAATTTACACAGCTTTAGGGTCCACCTGCAGATTGATGAAGCTCACTTCTGGAAGTGTCTGCGTGGGTCACTGAATCGAGGTCTCAGGGGTCTGAGCCCGGCCTTTGAATCTTCCTTTTCAGCACTGCTCCCCAGCCCTTCTTCCTAGGAGCCATCCCCTAAGCACATTTGCTCTGCTCACCATGTTTCTTCCCTAAAACTAGCTGACAACACACTGAACCCCTGAAATCATGAACCAAACTAAACTTCTTCTCCTCTAAATTGTGCTAGGAATTGTGTCCAATGACAGAATAGTTCACTAATACAGAAAATGGTACCAGGGAAGTGAGATCCTTTGTGTGACTATACCTGACCGTGTGGTTCAGAAATCTTTAGAACTGGTTTGCAGAGGATTTTTGAAAGGTTTGCAGATGTGGGCTAGAGAATCCCTCAAATGCTATAAGCAGAGCTTCACAGGTAATCCTGGTTGGAGCTCAGGAAACTAGAAAACTGATAGGAATGTGGCCAGTAAAGGCCAGGCTCGAGAGGTTTCAGTTGGGACCAAGTCCCTGGCAGCTGGACTAGAGGCCATATGTCTTCCACAGTGGCAAAAAAAAAGTGCCTACATTTTACCCACATCCTGAGATTTTGCAGGAGACTGAGATTGAGAGAGATAGACTAATTGATCTTGGGATGAGATTTCAAAACAGCACAACATACTGGCTGTGAAACAGCCCTGATCCTGGCTTCTTTTAGCCAAACTGATAGTGTGAATAGGAGACAAAAAGCAGAGCAGATTTTGAAATTTTGGTCCAGAAGGAACTGTGGCCTATGTTAGCAGTAGACTTTGGCATTGTGCACATGAAGTTCCTTTTACCATTATACAGAATGAAAGAGCTGTAGGGTCAGGAAGACATCCACCCAGGTTTCAAAGAAGGACCTTGGATTCCAGACAAGGAGCCTCGTGGGAGCCCTGCATGATGCTGCGGGAAGGAAGCCAGCAGTGCAGTATAAAACCAGAGATGCAGTCCAATACAGAAGGGAATGCTGTTTCCTTGTGTGGTAAGTCACAGAGTCAGAAGGTTATTCCACTTTTAATCATATAAACCACAGTGATCTGCAGCTTGCTTTGATTGCATAGAATCTTTGGAAACTATTCTTCTGCCTGTAGCAGCAGATACACAATCTCCACATTCTTTCATTATGTTTACCACCTTCAGAGGTTAGAGGATAAAGCTGGGGATGGTGGTGCAAGCCTGTGATCCCATATCTAGGAGTCTGAGGCAGGGGGACCACAAGTCCTAGTCCAGCTTGGGCAACTTAGACGGAGGGGAAAATAAAAAAGAATTGAATCTGTATCTCAGTGGGAAGGCTCTGGGTTCAGTCAGTCCCCAGTGTCAGAGAGAGAGAGAGAAAGAATGAGAGAAAGAGAGAGAGAGCGTAATAAGGACACAGTGCCAAACAAATCCACGTTACTTGCTCCTGAACAGTGTGCTTTTCGGTGGGAGCACTTTGCTTTGCTGGGCCACTGACCAGCCTGAGCGGGCCACGGCGAGGCGGTGGAGGAATTCTCTCTCAGTGTTGAGTCCGCATCAAGGGGCCACTCCGGGCTGGTGTTCAGATGGCTGGGGCAGCCCATGGTCACCTCTGGGGACACAGTGATGGGTCACTGTGGCCCACACCTTTTGAAATATGCTTTATTTTCATCTCGCCCTCAAGAAGAGCGCAGAGGGAAGATCCAGGCTGGGTCACAAGGAGTGAAGGAGGCAGCCGCACGAGGATGATCCACTCCGTGAAGGGACCACGTCCCTCAGTCCTGGGCGGCTGGGGCTTGCTGCCACATCCGAAGGGTGCACAGAAAGGGGAGTTAGCAAGCGTGATCAGCTCAGGGCTTGGGGACACACCTAATTCTGTGAGCCTTTGGGGCCAATAAAGAAAGGAATTAGCTGGTATGGCTAGAGGGAGGAAGTGCTTTCTGCTCACCTCTGCTTTCCGCATGACAGGCAAGGAAGAGGATATCAGGCTGCTCCTCCTCCCCGAAAAGGGGTGCTACAGTCAACTGAGCAGTGCACCCCAAAAGCACCAACACCCAGATCTTCAGAATGCCCATCATTTGGAAATGAGAATGTAGAGATGCAATCCACTAACTCAGACAAGGTCACTCTGGGTTAAAGTGGACTCCAGTCCTAGCATAGGTGTCCTCCTAAGAAGAGAGAAATCAGACACAGGAGAGGTGCAGGAGGTACAAGGAGGTAAAGAGGCAGAATGCCAGGCGGCCACGGCCAGGCGCCGGGGAGGCAGGGCGCATCCTCTCCTGTAGCCCAGGAGGAAGCAGGACCCTCCCCACACCTGGACATCAGACTCCAGGCCTGCAGGCTGTGAGAGTGAATGTTTGCTGTCTATGTCTATGGCACTGGGTCCGTGGTACTTTGCTAGGCAGCCCCCAGCCTGGGCAGGGAGCATCACAGAGACCAGGTCAGGTTTAAGTGTCTGCCCCACTGTGCCCACTAGGATGCAGGACATGGACGTGAGCCATGGCTGAGGGCAAGGGGCCAGAGGACACAGAAGGAGCTCTTCCTCTGCTGCCATGGACATCTCGGGGAGTCATTTCAAGGTTCTTGGTGTCTTCTGAACAGGAAACTCAGAAGGAGTAGCAAGAGAAGATTTATTGGAAGGAAAAGGCACCCCACAGGGCAAGAACAGGCCAGGAAGAAAAGCTTGTGGCCCAAATAAAGACAAGTAGTGGCTTTTTGAAGATTCTGGGGTTACGAGAGAACCCCTAACTGAGGCCTGACAGGGGGCATAGCCCTGGGGGCAACCTGACTCAGCCTATCCATTGCCAAGGGGGAGTTTTTGACCCAGCAAGGTTTTTAAAGGAAGAGGCTTGGTTTCCAAAGTCCGTTGGGAGATCAAAGCCACACTGCCGAAGAAGTTGGTCCCAGGCACAGGCTGGAGTCCTGCACTTTCAGGTTTGCCTGAGCCTAGGGGTCTTGAGGTGCAGGGTGATTGCCCCCCCTGTTGGTTTTCTGGTGTTTTGACTCCATCATCCTGCTTTGCCTGGTTTCTCGGTTCATGCTCCATGGCACTCTGTCGTTTACTTGTCTTTGCTCCACCTCCTGCCTCCCTCCAGCCTCCCTGCCTGGACCTGGGAGGCCTCTAACCCTGGGGACACTGAGTGTCTTGCTGGCTTGAACTACAGTCACTCGAGGCTCTGTTCCTCCTCGGTGCACAGTGAATGGAGTGTGAGCTTTTACCAAGTGGGGCCATCTTCTAAACTCAGCAAGGTCCTGGGGACACGGGGACGGATTCCGCCTCCACCCTCAGGCATGACCCCCACCTTGGGCTGGGCACAGCTGCAGCTGGTCTTGCTGAGCTGTTCGCTGTGAGCCAGGGTGGGGCTGGAGGGCAGCACATGGCCACCTGGCAGCGTGGCAGGGCCTCTGTCTGCATGTAGCTCCTGCTTTGTCCTGGGCAGTGACTACACAGCATGGCCGTGGCCTGGGTCCACATCGGAGCTCTGGACATTCAGGAGGATGTTGCCAAAGGAGTTCATGAGTGTGCCTGGGGCAGGTCCCAGCAGCCTGAGGTGGCTGGCAGGGGCCAGTGGGTCCTGGGCCCCTCAGCCAGTTCCAGAAGGAGAGCAGAGGTCATTGGGGAGCACAGTGTCCCCTGCCACCTGTGCTTCTGGACAAGGCAAGTGGCCTTCAGGTGCACAGGAGGCCCCACCTGGGTCCTCTGGGGACCCGAGGACCTCCACTGGGTGCGGCTTGCTGTCAGCCGGAGCAGAACTGGCACTCCTAACTGGGGATGTGGCCCCTGGTTGGCCCACACCTGGAACACATCACCTTCTGAGTGTGGTCATTTAACCCACACATCCCTAAGATCCGGTTGCGTATCTAGGCCTCACAGAAGGAAAGGGCTCTGATTTTCTAAAAACTACTTCATTTTATTTTTTTTTAAATCCAGCGATTTTCTTTTTTTTAGTTCTCTCTGTCTAATGTTAGTTCACGTGCTGGGTTTTCTATGTCCTTTGAGATAAATTCACCATCATCAGAGAAAGAAAAACCCTCTTATGTGCACAAATTGTATTAGTCCTCCAAAAGCCTGCATGATAATTCCATGCTGGCGATTGTTAGGATCTGGCTCTCCTGGTGAGGTATGGTTCATGTCTTCTGTTGATAACTCATATAGTTGTTTCAACAGAAAATAAAAGAAAACCTTGATTTTCTTCTTTTGCCTCTTAGAGTTTGCTTTGAAAGACTGATTGCCATTTATCGAATGATGTCATACATAAATCACAATATTGGCAAGGGATTTTAAATCAACACGTTAAAATGAAATTGCATTTCTGGGTTTGGAAAGACAAAAGGCTTGTTATCAGACATAATTATTTAAAAACTCCATCCCCACCCGAACACACAGGCTTTTCTGAGGCTGCGGACCTTTTCCTCGGCTTGCTTCCTCCCTCCTGGTCCCTCTTGCTGTGGGGTCAAGCTCGGTGCCGTCCAGCCAGGCTTCTTTGTTTCACAGTTAACAATAAGTCGTCATCAAAATCACACTCATAAAAAAATGATGATTAAACATCTCTCCGTACAAGTGTTACATAATGTCACGTATCTACTCCTAAGAAGGCCTATTTTGTGTGACCAAAGAGAATAACCGGATTTGAACCAGAGAAGCGGAATAGAATTGTTAAACAATCCTTTGCATTTTAAGCAACATTTAATTAGAAACACACTTTAACTACCAAAATGATAAAAATCCAAGAGATTAAAATTTGAGTGTCAATTATCATAAAATTCATCATTGTAATTCTTATTAAAACTCACTGTTTAGATAGGTAATGATTTTATAATATGCCAATTTGCATAAGGAGCCTTGAGCTGGCTTATTATTTCCATTCTACACAATTACAATTCCGGCTCTGTACATCAGAGCTTGCAGCGATGTAAAATCACGGCGCTAATTAATAAGCCATTTGCGGACTGCAGCTAGTTAGGTTGGTCCTGCCGCTGACCCCGCGGAAGACGAGCCGCTCTGAAGTGGCTCTGTGTAACTACAGACATAATGGTGTGCCAGGGGGGAATCATTAAAAATAATTTACACAAGCCTTCATTTACAAGATCTTTTGATAGCGCGCTTCCCCGGTGTTTAGATCCGCAGCGCAACCCTACCATTTGGGAAGAGCCAGGCGGGGGAGGGAAGGAGGGACCTAAGTGGTTAATTAAGAGCCATTCGGACGCCACCAGAGCCTCCTGAAAAATCCCTCTGATGTCTGCCGTGTCAAATGTCTCTCACAGGCAAAGCCACCAGGGGCAGCAGCCATCTCGGGCTAATTACTGGGACAGCAGCAGCTGGGAATGGTCGCCGTCGCTGCGCCCGGCCGAGAGCACCCAGGCTCAAGATGGAGTGGGCGTCCTTTGTGTCACTGGGTGGACGAGGAGCCATGAGGGGAAAGCAGGGCGGTCCCGCAGGAGCAGGGTGACCAGAGGTGCTCCCGGGAAACAATGGCCGCCTCAGTGAGCGCTGGACACCCGCCCCGCACCACCGAACCGACGCATCCTAGGTAACAGGTCTAAACAACACAGGTACTTCAAGAGGGTTCTGCAAAAGATCAAGGAGCTGCGAAAACAAACACTTAACAGAAACCAGTGCGATCAACTGAGGCTGCCCTCGGTGACAC
Source organism: Dolichotis patagonum (assembly GCA_004027295.1). Taxonomy (NCBI): domain Eukaryota; kingdom Metazoa; phylum Chordata; class Mammalia; order Rodentia; family Caviidae; genus Dolichotis; species Dolichotis patagonum. Next base: position 45,207 of record PVJX010014078.1, read on the forward strand.
GTGTGTACACTCCACACCCTCAGGCTCACACACACACACACACACACGGTGGAGAGAAACAATACGGTTCTAAAACTCACACCCACACACACACACTGCGGAGAGAAACAATACAGTTATAAAACGACTTCACTCGGGAAGAGGAGCACTCATTAGTTTATAGAATAACTGAGAGAGGACGCTGTGATGTGGTCTTCCGAGACACAGAAGCCCGATTGGGAAATCAGCAGAGGGACGGTGGGAAAGCCACCTCAAGGGCAGGTGTCAGGGAAGACGAGAGGATGTCCGTGAGGAAGGCAGACACGAGCAATCTCACCACCAAAAATAAGTAAGCATGGAAATTGGTTCTTTAAAAGCCTGGAGAAGCTCGTGTGGCATCTGTGAGTTGGAACAGAGACCCTCAGCTTTGGGAGTGGTCAGTAATAGGCGGCAGGGTCCAGTTATTTGTGTCCGATGGGACAAAGGACATAACACATAAATCACTAATCCTCTCCGCCCTTAGCCTCACTCTATCTACCTACACACTGA
>PVJX010014079.1:0-45573 GCA_004027295.1 Dolichotis patagonum
ATCCAAAAGACTTGACAGTGAGACATCATGGAAGACTTTATCAGAACTGTTGATACTGAAACTGATTAAACAATCTTCGTGAATTTTGCAGTAGAGGCAGAAATAAGGACTTAGGCTCCCATTAATTAAGGTTGAATCTCGTTGGAGAAGAGCACGAGCAGTGAGTGAACAGCAATACAGTGTGAGGAGGCCTCAGACACATACAGTGCAGACCCAGCCATGCCTGGAATTTGATAGGATTCTGCCACTGGGCCCATGGCAAACTAAAAGATGAGGGACTTCTCAGGCAGTATTACAGAAGAAAACTCAACCCTCCTTCCAGGAAAGCCAGCATTTTAGCTGAAAACCATGGAACAAACAGCCCAGGCCCTCGGTGTGGGGGGGGCAGGTGCCTGAGCTGGTGCCATCGCTGACAGGGCTGTCCAGCAGGGTCAAAGGGGAAGTGGCCCTGAACCTCTAAGTCCCAGCAGACCTGACACAGGCACACCCAAATGCACTGGATAGAAAGGCTACGAAAACAAGGCACCCCTTAATGAGTTATCTTTGCGCTTGGATGAATGAAGCACTGCTGTAGGAGACTGGCAGCTAAAAGCCTTCTACGCCTTTGTATAGAGCAATGGCAAGGACTTTCCACCCTTTCCTGGGGGCGGGAGGTGCTAAAAAGAAGGCCTTTTGGAGTCTTCAGAAGAGATGTGGATTTTAAGGCTGACCTTAGGTCATACAGAACTAATCAAGCGAAAACAATAAGAAAATGAGCCTGACAGTAGGCAACTATCTGAGGACTTTATCAAAAAGAATTAGAAATTGACAAATTCACTGGGCCCTGCAGAGGATCAAATCTGCAAGGTGGCATTATGTGGCTGGGATTAAATTATTTATTCATTGTTAATTTATTTATTTATGTATGTGCAAATGACCTTGCTGCTGCAGGTGCTAAAGGGGCTCTGAAAAGGCTGGGTTTTTTTAGATCCAGGCCTAGAATATTGGTCCATTTAACTCATTCTTTCCTTAAGGCGATCAACACTGACTTTTATCTGAGGAGAGGGAGGAGGAAAACCAATATGTGGGCAGGGAATGATATAGGACCTGAGCAACCCTGCAGACCCAAGCATTTCAGCGTCATTCAAGATTCTGGGGAAGGCTCCATGCAGTTTAATGTCCAACAAATTAGCAAATGAATGCTTATGTCAATAAGTGAAAAATCCCTGGTTAATTTAAACAGATAAAAAGCCTCTGAGGGAACTCCAGAAAATGCAGTCTCTTTTGCTTTCTCTTTTTAGTTAATTTACTTTAACTTAATTTTTAAAAGAGGGTTTGGCACTTATGGAGATTCACAAAAGTTACACACATTAAGTCTAGGGGACGCTTGCTCTTGTACTTGCTTGAAATAGTCTTATTGTGGCCACTGGAAAAAATAAGAAGACTAAATCAGCCATTCTCTGTATCATGTTCGCTATTCAATAGTGTCCTGCCAAAACTGAAAAGCAGAGAATCCATCTTCACCTCTTCTGCATGCCTAAGGAGCAAAGACAAACAATGACTCTGTCATCTGTATATACGACAACAACCTTGTAGGGGAAACCTTAGGGTGAAATCAATGATGATCTTATTTTCTCTAGGTTTAGGCAAATAATGATGGACAAAAATGGTCACCCTGTGTTCCTGCTGACCCAGCACAGTGGGGATGCGGTGTAGGACATGACCTTTGGGGAAAGAGAACACAAGAACTCAGCATGGCGGATTGAGACAAGAAGTCACACATATTGAAAGAGTAACATCAAGCAGTGAATTCTCCTTAAGGAAGGAACAAGTGTCATTTAGTTTGTGAAAGAGATATATGACAGCTGAAGGTCCCTGGATGAGAATTTTTCTGCCAAACTGGTAGGGATGCTAAGCAAATGATTTGCTCTAGGAAATGCTGCGCTTCATAATATACTGCAGCTCTTAAGCCAGATTAGAAATTTCTCTTGAAATATGAAGTGGTAATCTTTCCCCAAAAGGAGGAGAAGGAGAAAGGAAAAAAGGGGGAAACTAAATATAATGGCAAGATTTTCACTCACATATTCAATCATTTCTGAACTCTAAAATAGAACAGATTAGTAAGCATGTAAGTGCTAAACTAATAATTTCCAGAGGAGAAAAGAAAAAACACAGAATGTTTCTACACTGCTAAACATTATTAATTCATTTTCCACTATTTTGATAGTTGTAGGAATTTTGCCACTAAATACCAAACTGCTTAAAAGAATAAAAGGTTCGAAACAATTTCTCTCCTCATTTTCTTGGACTCACCTAAAGGTAAAGTTCAGCCTGTCTAAAATCAGTAATACTAATCAACCCAAGCTTGATAAAATCATGAAGTCCTTAGATATGTTTTCAACTTCTGATTTCCATGATGCATTTTCATATGTTAGTTGTATTTTGTTGTTGGTGAACTTCAATGTAATATATGCCTGATTTCAATACAGATTCTGAAGTACTTTATTCTTAGTTAGGTTTTCATTCATAATAAGGATAGTGCTATGATTGAAGTAAAAAAAACCTTTCCGTTTAAATTCTTTCCCCATAATGGGTAAATGAGTCTGTTTTTCTATGTAGATGTCTCCCCAAGCCTCACACACTCACAGATGGGACTTTTTTTGGTACTGGGGAATCCAGCTCAGGACCTTGCACTTGCCAGGCAAGTGCTTGTGCCTCGGAGCTGTATCCCCAGCCCTAAAGGGGACTTTCTAAGGTGATAGGATTATAGGGCCTTTAGAGCTGACTTGCTGTTACAGGTGGAGCTATTCAGAAAAGGCAGATCACTGTGGGTGTGACTCAGAAAGTTCATCTCTCACTTCCTGGATCGTCCCTTGACTCTGTTTCTGATCCGCCGTGCTGTGAGCAGCTTCCCTCTGCGCAGGCCTTTCCATACTGCTCCTGCCCTATAAGCCAGCTGACTTAGAGCAAAACCTCTATAAATTGTGAACCAAAAGAAACTTCTTCTCTTTTAAATTGCAAATATTGAGTATCACCTCAGTGACAAAAAAGTAATGAAGGAAGAATTTTTTGTCCATATGTGAAACCAATGAGGATCTTGGAATAATAACAGAGAATAAAAGTAAAGATCTATCTAATATATTTTATCACAAGCCATTTCCTATGAAGATAGCAGTTTACTGTTCCTGGTGGGAAACAGAACTTGCTGTTTAAAAACAAAAAGAAAACTTTGACACTTATGCATTAATTTGTACTTTGTAAGCAATTTGCAAAAAATTTTCTCTGGGAGGGAAGGAATACCTCCATGTTTTTACTCTCTTTTCATCACTGAAGTTTCATTTATTGGAAACAACCAAGGCAGAAATTAGAAGCCATCACCAAAATGCATTTACTTTTAAAATCAGAACACAATTAGAGAATAGACTGAGCCAGAAAGGACTTAGCTAGGAAAAAATTGTATTTTTAAGTGTCACTTTTCTTATTCACTTTCATCAGCACGATCTATTTCACTAGTGTTCTTTCTAAACTTGAAACATTAAAATTGTCAGTAAAAAATAAACATAGTTTACATTCCGCATTTTACCATCAAAATATTTTGATGTGTCATTAAGCACTGGGAGATGTCTGTAGGAACTGCGCATGCAGATAGCAGCAGGTACTCTGGGTCAGTGGTGGCACATCGTCTGACTCAGAGATGACAAAAAAAAGTCAAAGGCATGATGAGTCCTGATCTCATACAGAACAACTAATGCAAATATTAATATTTTTCTGTACTCACCTTTCTGAGGTCATGCACAGGTATTGTTTCCGCACTCTATAACGACTACAAAAAGCAACAGCAACGACCCATGTTTGGTGCCTCAGAATGATCTAGGCATTTTACTAAGCAATTACCACTTCACTTCCGTGTATCTCTCACAGAACATCTCGTATCTGTGAGGCAGCTATGATTATTTCCATTTTCCAAAAGAAGAAACTGGTTATCAACAAGGCCAGAAAATAGTAAATGGCAGAGCTAGGATTTAAACTTGAGTCAGGCTGATTCAGAGCATGATCTTTTAGAACTTATTTTTTATATTTAAGTAACCAAAAAAGATTAGAATCTCCTAATCATATGACAATATGGAAACTCTTAGGGCTTGTGCCCTAAGACTATAATTTCCATATTGTCAGTGATTTGCCCCTGACGACTGATAGCACTGATGAGGGTTCAGATGGCCTCCTTCTCCCCTTCCTCCAGAGACTGTGCTCCCTCTCAGATGCTGGCAAGCCCACTCACTTACCTTCCAGCTCTATCACGTCATGCTCAGACCCAGCTTTCACTCTTCTCTGCATATCATCTCCTTTGTTGCCCAGGGATGCTTAATAGTACTGGGTAATGACAGTAAATGTTTATACACAGCACTTTCGTGCACCAGGCACCATACTAATTGCTTTACATATTTAAATAGCTATACCTTCAAAACATCCTTCCTGGGAAGGTACAGTCATTCATCCCTATCTACAGATATGGAACCTAGACAGAGTGGAAGGTCATATAACAGCAAACAGTATAGTTCATGATCTCAACCAATTTACTTGTTATATGATAGCACCTTGAATGATTTGCTTATGTGTTTACTGTTTTTCTCCTCTTTCTAATATGTAAAAAGAGTCGAATACCTGCTTCACTCATCAGTGAATCTACAGCATTTACTGTAGTGCCTGCCATACACTATTGTCACTGAGGATGGCTGTGGATGATGACCAATTAATAGCTTCTTTCCTACCTTTCAGCTTTCAAGGGCATTTCCCTGACTCTCATGGATATTGCCAGATAACCTAAATATCTCTTTGCTTTCACAAGATGATTCATAGAGTATCAAGTGTAGTTTTCAAGTCTTTGGCTCTTTTTAAATTGGTGTGATGGTGGAAGGAATTGGGACACTCTGCTATGAGAATCAGGTGTATCACAGCCTCAGATTATACAAATCTCCAAGATGGAAGAAATCTTGGGGATGCCATTCTCTGCGCCACACAATACCTCAGGAAGGTCATCCATCTTTACAGACAGTATTATCTGAGCTCTGTGTCTTTGAGTTTCCATCTGGATTTACTAAGGAGAGAAGAAAGCAGGAGGTGGAAGACTAGAAGGAAGTTCTAGCCCTGCTGACTGCTTACCTTCGCACTATGACCACAAGTGGCTGCTCCCTCTACAACCACCAGCTCCTATTGTGTGGGTGACCCTTTGTAGTGGACTGGTAACTGGTGGTCAACTTAAACACTACCTGAGTTGAATCAGTGTGGTGCTGAGCACGGATGGCCCGCCTGAGGACTGTTGCCAGCATAAAAAGGAGGCTTGGAGAAGAAGAGTAACATTGTGGGTTCTCCTAAGTGTTACTGTTGTTATTTGGAGCCGTTGGTTCTTCCGGAGGAACTTGTCATGCTGGCTCCACTGATATGAACTTGGCTGTTGTCGCCAGAGGAGCTTGAGACTTCGCTGCTGAGAATGGCTGAGGTTCACTTTGGGGGAGCTCCTTACTCTGAGCATCATTTCCTGCTCTGGAGGGGAAGATATGTGCTGTTTAATCTCTAGGAAAAAGTTTATCACGCTAGATATATATTTGGCTGTTCTCATTATCGGAGGAGCTCAGGACCTCGTTGTCACTAAGGATGGCTGTGGTGCTTTTCAGCAGTGCCTTGGTCCTTATTTTGAGCATTGCTTCTTGGTTACAGTACAGAACCCTCAGCCTGCTGGCACAGATCTTTCACCCCACTGGCATAGACTTTATAGCTTCTACTGCTGACCTTTGGGCCTTTCCATAACAGATCCATGACATGGACTCGCATGAGTCATTATCATGAGCTCTAAGTTTTCAGCTGGACTCATGCAGGTTATTGCTATGGGATCTGGACCCCCGGCTGGATTTTCTAGGTCTTTAGTGTTATAGGCAGATTTCCACACTTTCTTTATATTTGACTCCTTGGGTGACCATTATAAATGATACTGTAAGTTATGCGTCCTGTGGGTAATTGTTCTCCTTGCAATCACTGAGCACAACACCCTCTTCTATAGCTCCACTCCTGGAAGGCAATGCCTATCAAGCTTCTTTAGATAATAAAGCTTTCCTGCTTTTGCTAGTTCTCAGATGCCTCAACATGTCTTGTAGGACCCTTCATCTTGCACATACCTCTGCAAAGACTTCCTTCATCAAATACTGCTTCAAATACCAGCAGAAATACCTTCTTCTTTTTGCTGAAATACCACCTGATCCAAATTCCCATCTAATGCTGTAATCCCCTCCATAACACGCCCAAGATCAGCATTCCATTTGTAACTCTATTTATTAAAATGCTGTTTCTAAAAACCGGGCCGGGGATTTATCTCAGTGGCTTAAGTGCCTGCCTGGCAAGTGTGAGGTCGTGAGTTCGATCCCCGGTACCAAAAAAATAAAAAATAAATAATAAATAAATAAAATAAAATAAAATAAAATAAATTTTTTAAAAATGCTATTTCTTTTCTAAAGACAAGAAACATTTGCTTCCCATGGAATCTTACTTCTGTCATCTGGAGCATAGAGTAAGCCTGCTTTTTCCTTACCTAACAACCTTGTAAATAATCAACACAGCAGTCATGGTTTCCCTCAACTCTCCTGCCAGGTTATGCATGTTCCATTTATTTTCTACTTTACATTTTTCCATGCTCTCTTCCATGAGGGAGTAAAGAGGTGGGAGAATAAATTTATAATAATTGATAGGTGAGGGTAATGAGATAAAGGAACTAGGAAAGAAACTGAATCTGCCTCTTTCTGATCTTATCTCTGGAGATGATTTGACAACTTTCCATTATACATGTTTTATTGTTATTACTACTTAAATTCATATATACTTCACCTATTCTCTTTTTACATTTTAACATTTTGACAGCTATATTGTGTTTTATAATTTAATGTTTTTAACTATACATAAAAACATAAAAATTGTATATATTTACAGGTTACAGGTTATTTACAGGTTACTATGAGAAGTTATGATACATGTTGTGAAATATTTAAGTAAGGGTAAATGTATCTTCCTCATCAAACATCATTTCTTTATGGAGAAAATATTCAAGATCCTTTCTTCTAGTTTTTCTCAAACATTGAGTGCATTATGACGGTTACCTACAGTTACTCCACTGTACAATAGCATGCCAGAATTTTTTAGTCCTATCTAACTGTAACTTAGTACCCAGTGACCAAATGTTGTCTAACCCTTCTCTCTTCCTCTACTTTCCCCACCTCTGGGGACCACAATGCTACTCTCAACTTCTATGAGATTAGCTTTTTAAAATATTTCACATATGAATGAGATCATGCAGCACTTGTCTTTCTGTGCATTATATTATCTCACATAATATAATGTGTTTTCATTGTGATAATATGCACGTAAGGTAAAATTTATCATTTTAACTATTTTTAAGTATGGTTCTGTGGCATTAAGTACATTCATACTATTGTGTAACCATCACCACTATCCATTTCCAAGACTATTTTTTTCCACAGTATTAAGGATGCAAATACCACTAAGCTACACACCCTCATTCCCATTTCCAGAACTTTTAAATCAACAGACACTGTATCATTAAATGATAACTCTCTACTCTCTTCTCCCTCAACTCTAGAAGTGAAATTTTTGGATCATATGGTATTTCAGTTTAACTTTTTAAGCTGCCAGACAGTTTTCCAATGTCTACACATCCACCACTAAGAAAATGAAAAGACAAGTGGCATAAGTACCTGCCTGATAAGCACAAGGTTGTGAGTTTGATCCCCAGTACTAAAAAAAAAAAAAGAAAGAAAAGAAAAGACAAATCACAGACTGAGAGAAATGTGCACAAATCATATATTTGGTAAAGTACTTGAGTTCAGAACACAAAGAGAGCATTTACATCACCAATATATAGAAAAGGCTTGATAAACTACCACATTACTTAAAAGGAAAAAAATTTGAATAGATTTTTTTCTATTTCCTAAGAGAAAGTATGACTGTTTAGTAAGCACATAGAAAAATGATCAAAATAATTAGTAATTAAATAAATGCAAGTTAAAAATCACAATGAAATACTACTAGACTCCTACATGATAGTTATAATAAAAAATAGAAAATAAAAAGTATTGGTAAGATTACAAAGACACTGAAAACTTTATGCCTTGAAAGTGGGAATGTAAAATAGTACAGTTATCTTAAAACCTGTTCAGGGCAGTTTCTTAAAAATTAAACATAAACTTATAACCCAGAAATATAAATCCTAAGACTCTATCAGAGAAACAAATACACACTTACACAAAGATATGTACAGAAATATTCATAACACATTATTCATAATAGGCAAGAATTAGAAATAGTCTAAATGCTCATATACTGGTGAATGGATAAACAAAATGTGACGTATCTATACAATGGAATACTTTTCAAAAATTAAAAAACATTCACTCCTATACATGCTACAACATGGTTGAAACTTGAAAAACTTATTCTAAGAAGTTGAATACTATATATGTATAATGATTTCATTTATAAAAAATCTCTAGAAAAAGGTATACCTACAGGAGACATATAGCAGATGGAAAAGTTTTAAAACTGGATTGTGGTGATGGTTCTACAAGTCAATATATGTGCTAAAATCATTGAGTTGTACATTCACAACGGTGATTTCATAGTTGGAATACTTCAATAAACCTACTTTTAAAACCAGGCAACTTTTAAATAGTAGTACAAAACCCAAAGAAAAGTTATCTCAAAAGATCTATGAGTAATAAATCTTTGCAAAGAGGTAGATAATAGCATATAAGTTAATGCTAGATTTCTTCAACCTTCTTAAACATTAGCAAGAAGCCTATCTGAAAGCCTGTATTAAACAATTACCCATTATTCCTTCATAAGAAAACAATCCTTATTTTATTTTACAGCCTTTACTGTGTCTTGGATTTTTCACGTTGTTACTTCCATCTATTATATTCCCTCAGATTTCATTAAATATATAAAATGAGTGTCATTTTGTGATTTCAGGTTAATATTTGTGATTTTTAGTTTAATAATTATAACAAAGTATTCTAGAAGAGAGCAAACTAGTGCTGCGAATGTGCTCATATGGCCCAAGAAGAAGCTCTGAACTTCGAGAATATCCAAATGACTGTCTGCTGAGCTAACTGCGTTCATCATGCGTTTACAGACAGTTTCTGTAAAGGAGTGGTTCCCGTGAGCAGTTAAAGTTTCATGGAAGTGTATGTAATATTCTACCTAAATTTCCTGCCAGAGGTTAATTATCCACCACGGCATCCATTTTCAGATATGAGGAACTTTTTGATAGACTCAGCTTACACGTTATTCAGTACTAATTCTCCAGTCTCTGTGTGGCAATTCCTCAAATGATAATCTAATCAAATCCTTCTCAAAATTCTCAAACTCTTAGAAGTTTCTTAAAACTTCTTAAAATATACTTGCTAATCATATATAAGATGAATACATTGTCTAATGTGCTCTATGTCTTTTTTCCTGAAATTATAATATTCAAAATAGGTCCACCAGATATTGAGGACTTACATATAGTAGGGTTTCTCATCTATTAATGTATATAATAGAGGGACTATCTGACTGTAGAGATAAATATTCCTTTTTTTTGTTGGTGAGACAAAGTTTTATTCCTATGATAGTGGTTTGGTAGTAGTAATACAGAACAGATAGTGAGCATGCCTATGTCTTCAAAGAGGAATTGTTCCAAAATAAAATTTTAATTCATTAGTAGTATAAGATGTGGGTGATGATTTGGGCTCTGATGTAGATGTATTAGCAATTTAGGTTGAGAAAAGCACTTGGATCCTCTTAAAAATTAATTCCTGAAAGTAATTACTTTCTGATCTCAGATTTATCCCCCCCAATAGAAAAAAGATGTATAGGACCAGGGATTTAGCTCAGTGGCATAAGCACCTGCCCAGCAAGCATGAGATAGTGAATTTGATTCCCATACCAAAAAAAAAAGTACAGTATGACATGAAAGATTCTCTTTATTGCTAAGTTGCTAAGAATATGAAATTATTCCTGGGAATAACAAAAAGTAAAACCAATGTATGCACAGTGAATTAACTCATTGTCTTTAGCTTTGCTGAAAGAAAAAACTCTTAGGAATAAATCAACATATTTCAATGTATAGTAAGTATAAATGATTTGGATACTCAAATTAGCCTTTCTTTAACATTTCAAGTTACTAGTTATTCTAGACCTTTAAGGTTCACAAAGCACTGTTCGAACTAAAAATATATGATGCTGTTGAAATCAAAAGGGACTTGGCATGTTACTAGTCGTCCATTCCCAGTACTTTTAATAGACCTACTTGATACAGATACTCTTGGATACTCTCCCTGACTGAGAGAAATGCATTCCGAGTTTAACCCAATGTACTGCTAAATGTAACCTTGTGGGAAATAAAGTGGTAACAAAACCCTTCTGCTTTTGGCTTGTATAAACTTCTTTCCAATAAGTTTAATACTCAATATGTGATCATTCTGGCCAGTAAGCGTAGCTTCAGACTAAAAAATACATACAGGGGATTGGAAAGCACAAAAGTGGCTGAGTGGCTCCTGGGCCAGTAGGCCAAAAGATAACTTTGACATTCTGAGAATCCAAAATCCTCTCACAAGATGCATTATAAATTCCCAGAATCCTAAGTCTCTCTGAAACCCATTCAGTACAACAAGAACTCACTGGACAGGAATAGCAAAGTCAGAACAGTCAGAAGCAGAAAGAGCACACTGATTCACCAAACAGGTTATGATTTCCCATTAAGCAACACTGCTTTTGTGTATTAAATCATCCCATATCAATTTGCATAGCAAAGTATTTTATTGTTAAAATCATAAGACAAATTCTAAAATGGGCAAAACTATGGGATGGAGACCAGGTCAGTGGTTGCCTGTGGCTCGAGTGGGAGATAGACTATAAAGGCTGAAGGGAAACTTCTGGGTCTTGATTTTGATGGTGGCACAGAAGCCACTGTACTGCACACCTGAAGAGGGGCAATTTTATCAAATGTAAGTTATACCTGAACATACTTGAGTTAAAAATGTTTTAATCATACATCAACAGACACAAATCAATCATATGTAATCCAACCCTCTGGAAATTTTCCTGGCTAGAATCATTCTCTTGACTAGAAATGTAGACATTAGACCAGAAAGATATTAGGCAACCACATATTTGGTAAAGTGCTGCTACAGAGGATCAGAGAGATAAAGAAATATTTTGTCACCAGTTATATGGAATATATTCCATACTAGGTAACGTAAAGAACTAGGCCAGAACACTAATTCATAATTATCTGGACTCCATTGTGGAATTAAACAACCTATTCCTACAACTTTAATACTTCTTATGCTAAAATTCTGACACATGTCAGGATGAATTGCTAATATGTCTATTTCTTCAAGCACTATGATTAATGCCTCAATATCATTTCATTAACATTATTACAATCAACCATAATTTTTCTATATATGTCAAAGCTTTTCACTTTACCGTATAGATTTTCCCTGACTTCTCCATGTCATTAACTGTTAAACATAGAAATCAAAGCTTACCAGTTAGTTAAATTTATGCAGAGTAAAAATATTCATGTTATATACCATATTCTAAAGGATCATCACATGATTCTAGTATTTAATTTTTTCCTGATTTTTAAAAAAGTATACCTTGGGGGTCACTTTATAAGGGATACTTTATAAAACATTTCATTTCTTACACTGAAAAAACTTTATTGCTAAAATCAAAGTATATAACCAGTACTCTAAAATGGTTTTACTAGGAAATATAGTTGGACATATGATTAATCTGAGAAAATGAAGACAGTAGGACTAGCAATTAATTTTGTTATTAATGACACTGTTCACTTTTATACCTTCTGAGTTTTACTTAAACATGAAAGATTAAATACCTAAAACCCTTCCAACATGACAGTAAGAGAATAAAAGAAATATAAATGCATAAAAATAAAGACACTGTTACAACATATCAATGAAATTTTGATACTGAAAAATGAAAAAATGAATGGTAAGCAATGAGCAGAGCTAAAACCTCTGAACATGAGAGTTGTATGCAGGCAAGGAGGTGAATGTACAACACGGATTCCTGGGCAGGTGCAGAATTTGGATCCATCAGGCAAGAAAGGAGCCAAAATAAAGGAGGCTAAACAGCTTGACTAAATGCCTATAGACCCTCTGAACCCATGTGATAACTCCTTTCCCTGCTTACTCTCCATCAAAAGAAGAGAAAATTATTCTTTGAATAAATCAAGGAGTGAGGCCTTCCAGGCTTAGTATCAGGCATTATAATAAAATCAAAGATTAAGTGGAAGTTTTTCTACTTAGTGGTTTAAACACTGAATATTTTGTCTCATTTGGCCCACAGAATACTACTAGCAGCCGGTGGGTGTGGCAGCAGACGCTTTATAATCCCAGCACTCAGGAGGCTGAGGCAGGAGGATTGCTGTGACTCCGAGACCAGCCTGAACTAATAGTGAGACCCTGTTTCAAAAAATTAAAAAAAACAGTAGCCGTGGTTACACTGTCAAGGCAGAAGATGGGAAGATTCTCTATTAACAAAGTGATACTCACCAGAGAAAAGATATATAGAAACTGAAATTTAGGGATCGTGCATTGAAATGAGTGCACCCTTAAGAGATATTTGTTATCTATGTTAGGAATAATGTCCCTTTTAAAAGTAACCCTCAACTTAAGACCTTCTATTTGTGCTAATACTATTGAGAAAAAAAATTTTCTGGAATAAAGATGGAAATGGTGGTCATACCTTAGAAAACTATTAGATTATCTCATAGAATAGGGTAGTACTTTGACCAGATTGAGCATGGTAAAGATCAGGACTAGGCTGTTTTCCACAGTCAAGAGTACACTTTTCCTGTTTTCTGTTCCCCAAATACTACATAGGAGACTAGGCAGCATTATGTATGAACAACAAACCTTGAGCACATAAGTTCATTACAGAAAGACCTCTGATGGGTAGTGTCACATCTTTCTTAACAGATATGAATAGCTGTGTTGAATAGATGTCCTTGGCCTAGGGAAGTACTAAAGAATTCCTGTGTTTTCCCACCTGTCCCAGGAGAAAGGGTCCCCACCTTACAGTGTTTCAAGCAGCAAAACTTACATTATTTCTATCTCAGTAAATGCCTCATAGAAGAAAAGATGTCAATGACAATTAGAATTACAGTGTAGTTTGGACATCAATGTGGCAGAAAGGGGGAGAGGAGGGTAAAGAGCTTTACTATTAAGTAAGGTCTAAAAAGTCAAATTTTCCACATATTTTAGAGAAAACAACTCTTGGTATCACAAAGAATTTAAAGTATTTAGCTCACATTTTTATAAAAAATAAAATTATAGTGATTTTTAAATGAAGCAAGAAAATGAAATTATTTTTAAAAGATTAGAACTCACCAGGGATATAGCTCAGTGACCTGCCTGGCAAGCATGAAGTCATGAGTTTGATTCTCAGTAACAACAACAACAAAAAAATTAAAACTCTTTTTAAAAAAACAAAAATGATGGTTTACCCTGCCTACCATGGGTGACACCCTGGCTCAAGCCCGAGTACCTTGAATTGAAAAACAAAATGGGGGAAAAGTAAAATAATGGTTTATTAGTAAATCAAGGCAAAACTTAAATTTCAATTTGAAATAAAACTGTGATTATTAAGATATGAAACAAGCAACCGAACTCTAGGCTACACTTTACTTTTTAATACTTTCCTCTACCAATTAATTGTGGACTTAAATTCCCCCTCTCCCCTTTCCTTTTCCACTTTATGAGGAAGTCCTCATTATGGAATGAAATGTGCCTTAAATTTTACACTCATGCTTTCCTGCTTTCTACTATTTGGGATTTTATTCAACATAAGTTACTCTGTTATTTTCTTCCACTGAATCACCAGGATCTGCTAAGTTGCTTAGGTTTCAAGCAACTGCTAAAATTGTCATTTTATTTCAGTGTTCATACACATTGGACATAGAAGTCTGTTAGTAGAAATAATATTAATAATGCAAACCCCTCCCATTTATTAATGATGCATATTATTTTCCACCCAAGTACAAAAATTCAAAGTGCGTCGTCACCAACTAAACTGAGAAGCCCTAGACTGCTGGAAGACACAAGCTTGCCTCATGTTGCCAAAGAAAATAAGAAAGACCTGACAAACTACAGGCTAAGCATTAGACAGGCACATAGATAGAATCAATGTGCTTTTTCTCATGCAAAGAAAAAAAATTAGATGCAAAATTTACATTTAAAACTGCATTGTTCCCCTTTAATCTGGCCACCATCCGAGTGGTGATCTGATGTTAGAGAAGAGATGAATGGGAGACATTGGCAGGGATTGAAGCTTGGGGATGAATGTGGAAATGTAGAATGGATGTTTCTTTTTTTTGGCTTTGAGTTGACTGTTGTTTCTGTCTGTTTTTTAGAACTGATCCGAGAGGACAGGGAAGTCAGTGTGGGCGGCTCCACAGCTCGGGCTCTCTACAGCTGCGGCTCAGAGGATTATGGCGCTTCATCCACAAGGCAACATTGCACAAGTAGCCTTTGAACAAAAGTCATGGATACTATTAATGATATGGTAATCCTTAATCGAGCTACCTCCCAGTAGTGATTATACTGACATGGGAAGAATATCTAAGTCGTGGAGGCAGCCCACAACAACACTGTGTCATTGTTCACCCCAGGCTTGACCAGGACTAACTTTTACCAGCATCTCTAACGTCACCTTTTCCCCTGGAACCTCCCCTAAACCCCTGGCCCCAGCTCCCACTCCCGGCCCATCATGGTGAAAAAATGGCAAAGAAAACCCTGCTCTTAAAACTTTTTTTAGGTTTGTTTTTGCAAGTTCCCACACACATTTAGCGTTGTCTCAAAATTCATGCTGTCAACTGTCTCTAGGAACCATTTCCATCTGAGAACAGACCACACAAAGGTTAGTTCGGTGGGTCTCAGTGAAGATGTTTTAATTGTCTCACAATGGATTCTTCTATCATTTGACTTGCAAATGCTGCCCTCTTGCTGTCAGATACCATGTTCAGAATTAGGCAATTTGTCAATAAATTTCCCAAACTCTTTCATTTGATACTGAGATACCAGTGGTGTCCCATTTGTTATGACGCAAACACTTTTAGGGGTAAAATCTTATGACTCACTGTACTGTGGAACTCCCCCAAGAGCCAGACATAATTTATCCATAGATGATTCCTCTCAATATACTAATGTGATCTTCCAGGAGAAGAAACAGATCTATGGTTTTTATGTGATGATACGTGTGGGAGAAACATGTCTACATTAATGTTATAAATTACTCATGACGGATGTATGAATAAGGCTAAAGAAACTATATCATAGCCAGCACCCTGAGTTAATTAGCCTTTGTCCATGGCTTATTAATATTTTAAAACAATACCATTTTCCTGCCATTCAAAATAAACCTAAACAAAACCAGAAGCTAACACAATGCTACCACCACCGTCCCCTATTCATCAGACTATACAGATAACCTTTCTACACCGCATAATAAGCCATGCTTAACACATAAGGAAATGTGATGTGAAAAAAAGTCCATTTCTTCTATGTCTGGGGAAGCTTATCGTTCTAAATCAGCCTTTCTTTAGTCTTTATAAAAGCAATTTTTCTTTTGGAAATTATTTTTATTTTAGCAACTTTAATAAATATGAGATATGTCTATTTTATCTGTTATATGACCATATGCGACAAACAACTGTATACATGTAACCTTAATACAGGATGAAGTTTATTCAACATGAGGCCATAAAGGTGAAATGGTTCATAATGAATACTATAGCAACTTATGCAAAATTTCAGAGCTATTGATACTAGTGTGTTGCCTTCTTTGTAAAACCTAACAATGATCTGTTGGTTGTGTTTGAAGCCTTGATTTAGACAAAGAGGATAAGAGCAGAAATCTTCCCTTTTGACTTACATACACGTTAGTGATACTTGGGTATTTACCATGCATTGCTTTCCTAACTTAATAGATAATAATAGTAATAGCCAGAAAATATTAATTGCTTGGAATGTATGAACTTCTTATTTTCTGAGTGGGTATATTTCATGAGCATATTTATAAGAGAGTGCCACTAGGGCAGAATATGAAGTAGAAGTTTTAGGATTCTAAGTGTATGTCAAAGTTGGCTGCACAAATTAATACATCATGTCAAATAAAAACACGGAAGCTTTAACCACACCTCATCTACCAATATACATCTTCCATTCCTGAGGGAAAGCATATCTGATTACCACAATACCTAAAAATAATTAACCATAATTTTTACTATTTGGAAAGTACAATGAGAGAAGTATTAGCATGACAGCCAAGAGTTTGTCTCTTGACCAAATGGGTTTTAGGAACTTCTCAGAGTGTTTCTAAATCTACCAAATGGAGATGACCAAACTTGTCCTTGCTGCCTTATGCATCAATATTAAAGCAAATTGCCACTGCTAAAATAACATCATGAAGTCAGAAATGATGGTGAATATCCTCACCACAAAAATATTCTGTCCTGGGTGCAGTGTCTCAGAGTTGAAAATGCACATCTACTTAGAAAGTAATAAGTTGATAGTTCAAATCATGTTTAATTCTTGTTTCAGTGCATAGCTGTCTAGCCTTCTGCAAACATTTGATCAAATGACCCATAATCCCTTTTTGTTCAATTTGTTAAATTTCTGGGGAAATTTCAAGTTTTCTGTCCTTACAAGAGGGACAGAGACATAAAGGAGAAATGCATTATCACAAGCAGAGGCAGGGACTAAACTGATGCAGCACAAAGCATGCTCAAAATTTTACCACCAAAAATGGGCAAGTAGCAAGGAAGGCTTCTCCCCAGAGTCCCTGGGAGACCATGGTCCTACTTACACCTTGGTTTTGGATGTTTAGCTTCCAGAATGGTGAAAGAGTACATTTCTGTTGCCTTAAACCACCAGCATGTGGTTCTTTGTTAAGGCAGCCGAAGAAGAGGCACTAGTCTCACAAGAAGTTAAGGTTCTAAAAGGCTGACAACCTGGTGACTGCAAAATCTCCCAGGGACTCCAAGGAGGTTTGGGTAAGGTCTGCTCAGCCCCATCTTCCAAAGGCTAAGCCTACTCCTTATTTCCATGCATAGGCTTCAGGAGGACAATCCTGCCCTTGGACATGGTATTCTTGATGGGACAGTTGCCCCTAAAGTGAATGATCTAAGTCACACCAAGGAAATAATTTCTATTGCTTCTTCAGGGATTCAACTGGTGTGAGCATGTCACCAAATTTACCAGATGCTTTTAACGACTTTGGACATATTTTTGATGATTTTTCTAAACACTATTATAATCAGAACATTGATTTTAATTTGTTTTTTAAAGAAATTTTAGTGGTTATATATATCCTTAAAAATGGTGCCCTAAAGTTGGGAAGTACAAAAGAGTAAAATGAAAATAATCTAACACTATATGGATTTTTATATTATTAATAATGCCAGGACTATCAACCATTCTACATATATTTTCCACAGTTCTTCATTCTCCTCAGTTTTTAACAGATATAATTTGCTCCTCTGACATATATACCCTTATTTAGTTAAAAATGGAGTTCTCAGTGATATGTCTATTTTTATAACAAAAGTAGCAAATAAATAACTTCTCTAAAAGACATATTTGTTTTACCAATTCATAAATGCTTGGCTGATTGTAAATACAACAAATAAAAGTTTGCTATAGTCTTAATCTGGTAATTCTAAAATAGATAATAAAATGAATTTATTATTTCAATCTTATGCAATTTTTTATTTACCAGGGAAAAAAGTTGCTTTACTTCTATGATAGCATTCAGAAGTGTATTAAATGACTTCTTAAAATCTCCTTTAATGTTTATAAGAATATAAATTGCTCCAAGTAGAGCTTCAGATTTAGAAAGGACTTTGACCCAAACTTCTCACTTTACAAATGAGAAAACCAGAACAAAGGGATATTAAAGACCTGCCTAAGGCCATATAGCTACTAAATGTAGGTACAAGCTGTAATTCATCACCCAAGAAACTTAAAACCCAGGTCAGAAGCCTTTGCACCACCACATCACAGCAATAAACACAATCACCCTGTCTGGTGAAGGGGACAATAAGTAACAATCAATTGAATTAAAGCAGAATTCAGAGAAATGCTCCTTAGGGATAAGCCACACAATGCATAGAAAACTCCCAGCAAGGTGTAGGACAATAATGAACACCTGTGAAATGAACCATTATTCTTGTGGCTGCATGATCTAGAGATGCAGTGTGGGATAGCAGAAAGCCTAGTGGGCTTTTAAATCAGATGTACTTTGTTCAACTGCCAGTGGTCCCTGGGGGGCTCCTGTTACCTGGGCAAATCATTTCCTATGCATTAGTTTTCACACATGCCAAATGGGAATAATAGTGGCCCTGAAGCAAGGCCAGCAGATCGCTGTAGCTGCTGGTTTCAAACAGGAGCCTAAAGAGAATTCTTTCTGTGGTCTGTTGGCCATTTCAGAACTTTGGAAGGGGAATGGTCAATTCATCAGAAAGAAATAGCAGGTGAGTATGGCAGATTTTAGGGGGCCTGCAGGGGAGAGACCCTGGCGCCTCGGGACCTGCATCATGCGGTTGACTCAGGGTGCCAGGAGAATAAGGAACTCCCCCGTTCTCTGGGGGGGGGCAGCTGAGAGTGTGCCCGACTTTTGGCAGCCCGAAGGAGAGAGAGACCCTGGCACATCGGGACCTGCAGAATGCGGTTGACTTGGGTGCCGAGAGAACAAGGAACTCTTCCTGTCTCTGGGGGCAACTGTGATCCTGCCTGCGTGTGGGCTTAGAATCAGGCATCTCATGTCATCCTGTCCCCCGCCCTGTGTCTCCCCCCGCCCCGCCTAGCAAGTGGGAACCAGTGAACTACATATCCTGTGCAAAGATTGGCTATGTTATTTAGTATGAGCTCTCCATATGCAAAGATAAGGACAACCATTTGGAAGAAAACAAGAGACAATATGACAGTGAAGATCTCTGGTTGTCTAGCTTTGAAATTTATGCTTTCTTATGTCCCGTTCTGTTCTGTTTTGTTGTGTTTAATTTTACTCCCTTTTAAAATAAAATAAAAAAAATTTTTTTAAATGGGAATAATAATAAGATAAAATATGTAAGACATCAGATAAACAGGATCCTTTTGAACAGTAACAATGAAAATATAGTTTTATTTTGTATCCTGAATAAAAAATACTAAGAATTTAAAAAGTGGTCTTGACATTAATCTTTATTCAATTAAAGTAGAAAGAAATAGGCCGGGCTCACAGCAGCTTCACCTTTTGTGCCCTCTACTTTCCTCCTTCCTCACTACATGCTTTGCTTTGGCATTGACTGTTAAGCCTAACAGTCCCTATCCTGCAGCCCTCTGGCGTTCAGGAAACTCCCCTTCCAGCACCCTGCTTGTGTATGGTTCCTTCCCTACAGGTCTCATCGTTAAAACAACGGACTGTCTCTCTTTCTTCTCTTTGTTCTCTCAGGCACCCAAACTTGACTTGCCGAGGTAAAGACTACTTAGCTGATAAACTTGTCTAACTAAGGTGGTACTCCCAATCTGTGGAATATTAATCTCCAAGATGCTCCGTGAAAGAAACTGAGTGATGAGTGTGTGAAATGCTATAGACTATTCCACAGCAGTAGCCACCCGCCCTTGCTAAGGCCTATGGGTATCTCCTTGACCCTCTTGTTTCCTTCCACCACCAGTACCTGCAATCTAACTTGAGGGCATTCTCCGCCTTGCAGTCTACCAGCCTCCATGCAGGGCCAGGACGTCTGTGCTGCCAACAGTATCCCTCAGCTAATGACAGGTGGCAGTCAGGGGATATAGCTACCCCCTGCTTCCTCATTCTTAGCTTTCCAGAAGTGGGCTCTGTAGGGTTTCCGAGAGGTCCTAGCCAGGTAAGACACCCCAATGCCTGCACCATTCACTTTCTCATTAATGTATCCTATACTTATTTTCTTCCCTTCATTGTCTCACTTTCCTGCTATCTCACTAACATTTCCTTGGATTGCTTTTTGAGACAAACTATTTGGCTAACACACATCAACAATATTAAAAGCTGAAAGAGGTCTTTCCAGAAATAAATGGATGTAAGAATTTAATAATAAACTTTATTTAATAAATTTCCCAGATTTCTTTGGCCAAGGGAGATTTGTTTGGTTTTGTATTTTATATGTTTTGTTTTTTGTTTTTGTTTTTGAGACAGGGTCTTATCATGTGGTGTAGAACAGCCTTGAACTCACTATGTAGCCCAGTCTGGCCTCAAACTCACAGTGACCCACCTGCCTCAGCCTCTCAAGTGCTGGGACTATAGACATACACTACCATGCCTGGCAGGAAGATTTTAAAGAATAAGACTGCTGACCATGCAATGAAATTAATCTTCCTCTGACACACTTTGAGAAATTCTGACCTAAGGACTAATGACAGACAAATTAATATCATGCCCTTTCATGAATATTTGCATTTTAACAGCTTCTTCTATAGAAGGCAAATTTCTTCTGACTAAAAGAACCGGCTACCAAAAGTGAGAGTTTCAGGCTGTGTGTTAGGTGTGATGGGAGATAATTTTGGAGGGATACATCTTCTTATGGCTTCCAAATCAATCCAGATTGGTAAATACCTACTGTACTATCAAGCACTAATGAAGAATAAAAATAAGTAAGTTTCATAACTAAAGAGCATAATCATGAAATTTGGAAGAGAGTCCAGGAAGTACATAGGGTAAAAGTAGCTATTTTCTAAAATTGCTTTGTTGAAAAATGTATTTAGGAAAGAGAAACTCACCTTTCATTGTCCTCTGCTGAAATCCTGAGATGCCTGGGACTACAAAAGGTCTTTAGGTATCTGAGGGATAAAATGGTCAATACTGATCAGAGTTTTTTAAAAATTAAGCCTTGAACTAACTCTAAAGCAATCATAAAAGATTTCACCAAAGAGCAAAAATTGCTTCAATGATAGGGATCTATAGATTTGGGAACATCTTAAAATGCATCCCTGCTCTACCCTTGTCACAACTCTCAGCACTAGCCACGGACTGTGTTATCCAAGCAGGACCCCACTGGCAAGAAGTTAAAAGAAGAAATACATTCTGGAGGTAAAAAAGAGAGCAAAAGGTAAGTGTGTTTGGGAATATGCTTAGTGCAATTTGGAAAAGCTCATCTCTAGGACATGACTTTTGCCACTTAACAGCAATTTTCTTCCCAATTTAGTAGTTTATACTTCTCCTTTGTCGCCTAGCCACACTATCCTATCCTCTCCTGTATCCAATGTGGGTGTGAGTTTGAAATGATGGTTTTAAATGCATTGCTGGTATCATTTCAAAACTACTTTTTGTTAATGTTGCTATTCTTTAAATCCTTTGTCACTTACAAAATATTGATACATGAGATACAAAACAAGAAAGAGAAATTTTAAATAATCAAAATACCTTTAGAGGTACATTCTGTGTATTAAAAACAAGAACAAAAAGTCACTAAGGAATGAAAAAATTGTGAAAAAGGAGAATCAGGAAGCAAACAGGACTATGAATTGGGGGTATCTGACATTTTCATCTTCATCAGCAGGGATTCTGTCAAGTAGCCAACTCAAACTCTTCATCAGTAATCTCCACACCAAACCTGAAACAAATAGCAGTTAGCATCAGTCACCCCCCAAGTTCACATTTGGGTCACACATACCCACAATACCCTAAGCATATGGCTGCCATTAACGCTTTGTTCCTGCTGCAGTCCTTGAGATCAAGAGCACCACGTGAATATCAGAGGTTAATCAGGGTTTTGATCGCTTCAGCTTTCTCAGAGAAAGAGATTCTACCACAGAATCCCTGCATTGGTGGAGCACAGAAATAGAAATACCAGCATGTTGAATTGTGCATGATTGTCTTCTATAAAAAGTTATTCATTACACTAAAACACTGGTATTGCTTAAACAAGTTAACTCTGAAAAGCCTTTCAATTGAACTGCTTAGCATGAAGAAAAGGTAGAGAAAAAAGTGCCTTTCAAAAAAATAGCATCCTAATGCTCTTGCAAAGCATTTCATAATGGTGTTAAGAACATTTTGCATACAAATATTTATAAAGTGGCAGTGTTTATTCATCAGCAAGAAAGTGTTCTCATCTCTCAAGAACAATCAAAACATAATCCTTGAATCACTGGCATAAATAAGAATGACTTAAGCATTAATAATGAACAAGGCATTTATTCATCATTTTGCAAAGCTGATAAAACCCAGCTGACTTTTGGAAAAGAAGGGAATATATTTTCTTTGGGCAATGCAATGATAGAATAGCATCAACACTTTTTTCCATTTTCATTATTACTTTGTTGGTAGTTATAAAAGAAAACATAGAACAACCATGCAACAAACAAAAATGACTTTTTTCCATAGGCCTTAAAGAATTAGGTTGTCACAGATTTGTATTTCAGAACCACTTGAATCTGAATAGCATCCCTGGAACTTTGCAGTTAGGTGTCTTTTTTTCATTTGTGCAAAATTAGAAGAAAAAAAGAGAGAACAGAATCAATTGTTTAATGTGATACCTAAGCATTTTTTAATCTTACTTCCTTTTTTCTATTTTCTTTATCATCTTTTATCAATAAACATATCAGTACTAATGTATAAATCTTTGGTATTTTGCCTGAGGAATGAAAAGTAATTCTCGCATTTTATTTAGATGTAAGTCCTTAAACTCAGTACTTAATAAGAAAACAGATTTTGTAATAGACATACTTGATATATCAGATTAAAAGTCAAAATACCCAAATCTAGTTTATATCCATGGTTCCATAGCTATGTTATTATGGAGGAATCATTTAAACTTCCATATTTCCATTGTCTCAGGCTCCAGATGGTCTGTAAGTTCTCTGTACCTGAGTGGTCACAAGACAATGAGATGATGAAAGTAAAACTGCTTGAAAATCAAGAAGTATCGCATAAAGGAGTGTTGTGTGTTCTTAGTGATGAGTACTGGGGTTTTTTTTTTAATCCTCAAAAATACTCGGATAAACTATGTAAACCTGACAGTGACAGTGGTTCTTTCTTGTAGAAGGCAGCGTGGCACAGTGGTGATAGCACTTCAGATTAAATGGACAGCATTCGAGTCCCAGCTCTGTCATATAACATCTATACGTATCCTTGAACAACTTATGTAATTCTCTGAGCCTCAGTTTCCGTTTGTATAAAAAGAAAGGTTGCTTTGAGATTGAATAAATTACCACAAAAATAACATGCATATGCCTTCTATATTGGGGAAAGATTTTTTTTTTAACAGTTAAACTACTTTCATTTTCTTGATGGATGAGATTTTTCCTAACTACCAAACTTTTCTTTCACTTCCATATTTCAGTCACTATCATATCATATTGTTATGATTTCCTTTATTATCTGTACTGTTATCTGAATTACTGGTTACTATTTGAATTTTTTGTCTCTACCCACTAGCTAAGGTATATGAAAAATAGGTACCTTGTCAGTCTCATTCACTATGGCATCTTTATAATCTATAGCAATGATTGGAAGCTGTTGAAAAACTGTTAAATAAATAAATAAATAAATAATTCATGTCTACTGTAAGGATATACTTACTTATAAACCGAGGAATTTCTACTATGTGAGTTAATGCATGCTACTTAGCTTAAGTTAGTCCACTTACAATGTATACATAGTTCAAAACATGTATGATGTAAACATATATAATTTTATTTGTCAATTAAAGAATAATGAATAATAAGATACACAAGAAGAGCTTTTTAAAGCTTCCATTCATTACCAATAATTGCCACAGAGAAATCTGAATGACCTCTAACAGTGAAAAATGAAGTCAATGCTATTTAGTTTGGAATAATTCTATGCTTGTAAGTGTGGACAACTTATATTCACAAAACTAGCCAGACCTCTAATAAAATAAGCCCACATTAAGTTATTCTCTTACATAGTCAACAAATATTTCGGAGCCACCAGCTACGTCTTAGCACTATGATACATTCTTTGGAAGACAATGATGAGACAAATTTTGCTGTATAGCAGGGAAGACAGTAAAGAAAAACACTGCAATAAAATGTGATGAAGAAATGCAGGCTCTTAAATGAGCTTTTAACAACTTGTCCTAAAGTACGAAAGGTGAGCAAAGGCTCCCTGAGCTGAGAGGTAGCTAGATAGAGAAAACGTGAGAGAGGTAACAGAAACGTTTCTGTAAATGCAAGGATCTCAATCTGACTGAGGCCAAAAACTCACTGGGAGAAGAGAGAAGCCAACCATAGAAACATCACAATTAGCTACTTTTAAAAAATATGGACTTTATTCAAAAAGCATGGGAACCATTTGTGGTAGTCTTTTTGATGAGTCAGCTGGTCTAGGCTAACAGTCTCATTTTTTAATCGTACATTAATGTAAGTGTTGCGGCAAATGTGCTTAAAATTCACAATTAAGGACTTTAAGTAAGGAGCAGGCCAGCTGAAAGGCCCTAAAAAGCAGAGCCAAGGCTTACCTGAAAAAGAAGAAATTCCACCTGTAGACAGCAGTGCCCGTCTTTATAAATCTGTGTTAAATTTGGGTGTCTAGAGCCAATAAACCCGGTAAGAGCAGCTGTAGAAGAGTGGAGAGTCCGACACCACACTGTAGTAGGTTTAAGAAGTGAGTGAAACTGAAGCAACAGAAAATGCCTACCTCACCTCTTTCAAGGAACTTCAACAAGGAAGAAGTAGAGTCAAGTGATAGGAACAGTGAACCCTGTTAAATGTCAACATGGACAATATCAAGGGCAAAGTTAAAAATAGCAGTTGGGAGAAAAAAGGGAATTACCAGAGGACCCTGTGAAAGAGATCAAGAAGACAAGCAGAAAGGAGAAAGAATATCTTTCACTGAAACAGAGAAACGAAGAAACCACGGGTATGTGGGCTTTTAAGTGCCAGTAGTTTCTCTTTTCCGTAAGTATAGTGTGACGGTTATGTCCTAACAGTACAGTGGAGGAGGAAAGTAATTACGAAGCATGTATTTGGAATAAATTAGCAGAGTTTGAATTAACCATTGTAGAAAATAGAATATAAAAGTGCTTAAAAAGCATAGAAGAGATTGATAGAATATACTGAGAGTCCAGGAGAAGCTGGTAATATACATAGTGGTGGCTGGGACACAGCTCGGGTACCACTGCCTGCCTGGCAAGCACAACGTTGTGAGTTCGATTCCTGGTACAAAAAAATTGTATCTCGATCTGAATCTGGTAAGTGGAATGTTTTTCCCTAGCAGCGCTAAGTAGCCTGGGCCTGGACAAACACAAGATGAGCACTTAGAGTCCTCCAGATTTGAAAACCAGCCAGGTAGATGTGAGTGAAAGATGACAAAGAGAGGGAGTTTAGGGAATTGACAAAAAAGACTCACATTAAAAAATACATATAAGCTTGCTCCAGCTTAGAAAGGAAAGAGGTGTATAGCAAGAGAAAGCAAAGAGAACAGGTAGGAGACAGTAGCTAGGAAAAAACTAAATGAATGATTTCATAGCAATGGTTATTTTTAGGACATTTCAGTTGGTCTTGGGCTTTACTCAATAATGCTTACATTCTTGAGTACACTAGAGATTTTTTTTAAACTTAGAAGGTAGATATAAACTAAATCCTACTGTGAATTTAGTATGTTTTTAGCACTGTTAAGCATTTTAAATATGTATTATTCCATTTTAATCCTTATGACTTCAATTAAAATATTCTTATTATTTCTTTCACTGTGCTAATAGGGTCAGCCAAAATTCTGAGGTGCCTAAAGAAGGCTGGAGAAAAATAGAAAATAGAACCAAGAAGAAAATATTTTTCTCCTTGAAAGGGCTTCAGAGAAGCAGCGTCTTGAGAAGAAAGCCCAATTTTGGTTAAACCAAATGGTAACATTTAGCAATCGAGAATGGAACAGAATTTCTTCTTCCCAGACTAGGAGTTCTGGCAAGGACAATGGGAGGATTTCAGAAAAGAAAGAGTGAGAACTGGTTTATAAGAAGCCCAGGTAGCCAAAGATTTAGCTGAGTGGTACAAGCACTTGCCTAGCAAGCGTGAGGTCATGAGTTTGATCCCTGGTACCAAAAAAAAAAATAGAAGCCCAAGTGAACACAAAGTAAGAGGATATAGGGAGGCAGTTACAACATGGGTAGCATTAAGGAAACTGGGTATTAGGTCAGGTGGACTTAGTTTCTAAAAGGAACCTCAATATTAACCATCTAGTCTGGTTTTTCCCCTCTCTGTCTCCCTGTCTCTCTCCCTCTGTCTCTCTGTCTCTGTCTCCCCCACCACCACCATGAGTAATGGGTAAGAAGTAGCTTAAGTTCACAGCTATAATAATAATAGCCAATGGTTAGTAACTGCTTACTCTGCGTCACACTGTGTGTATAAATGTGTGAACAGCATTGTGTGAACAACACTATGGGGTAAGCTCTATTACTTCCTTGTACGTGGAATCTTACATAGTTGGTAAACCTGACTTTGAGTCCTGCCCATTAACTCGGCAGCCTTCACAATGACAATTTTGCTATTCTCACTGCTAGCAGGCTGGCTAATTCTTGTACTATAATTCTTTTTCCTATGTTGCTACTTTCTGTAGCAGAAATAACTCTCTCCACGGTCCTTCCATTAAATTTAAATGTTAATGTATGATAAAATCCTGACATTGTCAATACTTACAAAGCTAACCTTTAATGCTGCATTCTATAAGCAGATTTTGAAATAGGGATGTTTGGGGCTGGAGATTTAGCTCAGTGGCATAAGCGCCTGCCTTGCAAGCACTCGGTTGTGAGTTCGATGCTCAGTGCCGATTAAAAAAAAAAAAATAGAGGCATTCCTCAGACTTTATCCAGGACAGCTTACATTCTTAAGTAGCTTGGAATTTGCTTCCATTTAGAAGGCTATCTTCAAGCATGTATCCCATCGATAATAATTTAGGATAGATCTACGTATTTTTAAAAATCATGGGTTACACCATAAACTTGACTTGCCCTCAGGGAAGAAATTAATTGCTGATATTTCTCCCCAAGTGGGGAGTATGTTACTCTCAGACTTACTATTAGATATTTCATAACAGACAATATCTCTGATGTTTAAAATTAGTTTCACTCATTTTTCTGTACAGAACAAATAACGAAGTACCTTTTCACACACACACACACACACACACACACACGCAGAAATCCACTATAAAATTTTCCTTTCCTGTTATTTCATAGTTTTAAAATACTTAAGCATAATATTTTTATGTATAGAGTACAAGAAATAATAAAAATGATCCAGTCTCTTCAAAAAAATTTTTTTCTGTATGCTTTTTCAATCAGACTGCTTGTACTGGAAGCCATTTCCAAGGAATCTAAAAACTTAGTAGAAAAGATAAGAACTTACATTTGGTGAAAATCTTTTATTTATTCCTACAGGTGACTACAGTAAGATGGCTTATAATTCATCATTTTTAAATTCTTCATTAAGGACTTTGTGATTTTTACTAAGTGATATGTTTTCCAGAAACAAAAAATAAAATTGTATTAGCTAAATATGTTAAAGAAGAATTGTTTTGGAATAGAGAAAATGCTGTACCTGCTATTATAAACTTGGGACTGTTTCACTATGTTTTGGCACCAATTCTTCAACCAAATCCCTAGACAAGATTACATATTTTCCTGACAAATCTATAATTAACTAGACACTTAAATTATTTTAGTATGCTATTAAAATATATTTAGTATATTTACTAAATATATTTAAGGTATTTAAGGATGATATACTTTTATTCTTTAAAGAAGGATTTTGGGTCTGATTTAAAAACTTTAATTTCTTACATCAAACTCTTTTCCAACCAACCCAGTTTATTTTTAAAATCCAAAGATATACAGTGCAAGAAAATCCGTGTTTCTCATAACCTCTGTTTTCTGTATTGTCAAAATCTTTATCACCATGCTTTCTCAGAAAACATCTGGGTACTATTATAAAATAAATTCTCAAGGTCTAGCAAAAATACCTTCAACCTATATCTCAAAATGGAGAAACAATCCAGCCTTTAATTAATGTTCCAGGCCTATACAATTTCAACATTATATATTAAAAGACCAACATCAAGAGAACTCTGCTTAAATCCCAGGCAATGAAGAGCCCACTAACCTTGATCACAGATACCAAATCTGTTGGTATATGACAAATTCACTACCTGTCCTGAGTAATATGTATTATATGTTCTCCATCCTAACATCCAAAGTCAGGTTGAAGTTATCCTAGGACAGTGATGGCAAAAGTTTTAGAGCTTTCCATTGTAACCAACAGTCCACTGGGGCAAACATGCTATAACCGTAGGATATCTATGAGTTTGACAAACTCCAGAGGGACCAAGGGGGCTGAGCCAGAGATGTGAGAATTATCACGATGATCTTGATATCATGAACCTCAAGTGGTTCAAATTCCCAGGGGACCTCCCAACTAGGAGACTTACATTTTAGAACACATCACCTTCAGATTACATTGTTTTTATCAGCCTACCCTCAAAAAAGGACAATATTTAATATTGTAGAGTATGAACACAAGAGAAGGACTTTAAATAAATAACTTTTTAAAAAAAATTTTTCAGGAGAGTACTGGAAATCGAACTCAGGACCTCATGCTTTCCAGGCAAGTGCTGTGCCACTGAATTGTATCCCCAACCCTTAAAAAGGAATTTCTTAGCATGAGTTATAAAGTGAGAAGTTCTGGGTTTGAGTCCTTAGTTCTTTCACTTTGTAGATATGACACCTTGGTAAATCTCTTAAATGTCTCACAGATTGTTTCTTCATTTACAAAATCGGCAAGATATTCGCTCTTAATCTACTAACCTAGGATTATTTCTAGGGTCAAACTGGTTAATAAACATGTCATAAACATATAAAATTTTATTGTAAATTCTAAATTCTTGATGTCAGGTATTTATAATATTAATACAATTGGATGAAGTTTGCACTCACATGAATGCTACCTCCAAGATAACGGGCTGGCTAGTTTCCTCACACTCGCTTTGCACTGCTTGTTCCTCCAGACAGTAAAACTCTATTTCTGTAGAATTTGAGTTATTGGGGAGAGAAATAATTAGACAGAAATAGCCTAGACAGGAAAAAGCTAGAGATTTGTGAAACAGAATGAAGAGCAAAGGTTTTGATCCTGAACAGGCATTCTTCCTAGATTACCAAAACTGAAGCTGATGTTTTAAAAATGTGACTCCTCCCAGTTGGATAAGCCTTGGGGCCAGAGGTTCTTCAAGATTCTGAAGCTCACGTGAGATGTTTACAAAGGAAGTTCAGAAGGTTTCCCAAGCATTACAAGACCTGCTGGAAATCTGACCTTGCAGAATGTTCGTTAGCACACAGGGAGGCTCCCTCCTAGTCCAGGGACAGAAGTCTCTTCTTGTGATTATGAAAAGCCAAGGAGTCTGTGGCTGGTGGTGGGTTCCCAGGAGTCCCTGGGAAGGAGGCAGTAAGACATACTGGGAAAAGCAGTGGGCCAGCAAGGTGCATATTGGGAGGTCTCAGGGTACACTGGGAGACACTGAGCAAAGAGAAGAAAGTAAAGAGAAAGTCTGGGGCCTTTGAGAAGCAAGTGATGAAGGAGTAGTGGGTGTAACGATCTCAAAGTAAATTTTGCCTCATAGTTATCTGACTTGTATCTGTTTTTGTAAGAGTAAGATAGTTTGAACTGTTGACAGCCAGCATCTCTTCTGCAATCAGGTGTCTTCCTGGATGAGTTACCTTCATTATTTAGTTTAACCTAGATAGCCCAAAGGGGACCATTTCCTGTGGCCTTTCACACAGTCCTGAGTGTTAACAATCTCCACCTGAACTGACTGCCTCATCCTGGCCTTTCATTCTTCTCTGGCTTCTAATTTTTCATAATACTATGGAGAGAAATTTTACTCCCCATAATATTACTGAAGTTTTACTTTTTTTGGCCTGAAATGGATAATATGCAGGCCTTCATGTTTCCAAAATCATATTTTAAATCTCAGCATAAATTTTTCCATGTTAGAGAATTCATTTTATGCTTATATTAATTTGGGAGAGAGCCCTAGCTCTAAGTGAATGGATTACTGATGAAATCCTACTAAATAGAACCCTAGCTAACCTGGCTGTAACCGGTAGACTAATTGGAACACAGCTACTGTGCCATTTTGAACACGGTAAAGGATTTACACTTATTTGGTGTGGCTGTTACTAAGAATTTGCGATGCCCTAGACAAATACTCTTGGCCAGATTTCACACAGGAGATTTTCCTAAATCAAAAGTAGAATATCTGAACTCCTTGGTGAAATTATCATCATACTCTATTTTTATATGTAACCTAGTTTCATTATTTTGAAAGTTACAGCAAATAAATCCATCTGTGCAGATTGTGGTAAATGCTTCTGTCTTGTAAAAATGTGATTTAAAATAATTCTGTTAATGTACTTTTACATATTTGTAAAATTTTCTTGCTTGTTTCTTGTATTTTGCAATTCTCTTGTGGGACAATCTGTCTTTATATTAAAGGCAAATTGAGTTGCTTTATAAGATTTACAAACTAGAGTAAAGAACTAAAGGGTAGAATTCAAGTTAATCAGAAAAAATATGTAACAAAATAACAAGAAGAAATTATGGATTGTATCATTCTGCTTTAAAGCCAATAAAGTATATAGCATGCAATTATAACCATGATCATGATTTTGTAAAAGTTTATCAATTTTGTCATTTTGAGTCTAATAAACATTCTTTGATTGAAATTAAAACTTTTACTTTGGGATTGTTATTTCATAGATGTTGGTAGGGACACACCTATGTATAGATAATTTTGATGTTAAGTTTTACTACATTATACAATTTCTTTTTTTTTTTTTTTTTTTTTTGGTGCTGGGGATCGAACTCATGACGTCACGTTTGCCAAGCAGGCACCTATACTACTGAGCTAAATCCCCAGCCCTACAATTTCTTTTTTCCACTTTGTATGTACAATGTTTCTTCTTTGTAATATAACTAATTTATTTCCATATCTGTTATTGATTTTTCCTACTACAAAATGGAAATTATATGAAATTTACTAAAAATGTTTCAGTAACAAAAATGCAATACATAACCCCCTTCTTCAATAATTGTTTCTCTTCTTCTTTCCTTCCTTCCAGGAATATCTACCTTTGGATGCCTGGTGTGTCACTCTTCAGATTTTATTCTCTACACATACTAAAATATTATTTTAAAATGAAGTTCTATTTTAAAAATTATTCTTTCACTTTATTTTTTGTCTATATCTAGGTCACTGTGCCAATATTCATATGGTTAATTCTATGTAAATGTATGATATTTCATTTGTGAATATGCGTAACTTATGTGACCAACCCCTACTAAAGTTTACACGGGTTATCTCCAGTTTCTCCTTATAATTTAGCTTCTTGGATTGTGTCTTTTTTGGCTTCCATTGCTCTTCATTGCCTTGGAGGGGGGGACTTTTCTGTGATGGAGGGCCACTTTCTTATTTATTCCTTTTTCATTAAGTCTGTTTTCCAAAATGTTTTTCTGCTTTTCTGCGCTTGTCCTTTCCTTTTGAATCTTCTCTTTTCATTCTCCCATTTTCCCCCCATTAAGGACAAAGGTCCTCTTCACATAAAATCTCTCCCCTTTGGTACCAGTGTGCTGTCCTCTCCCCAATCCCAGCAATGAAGAGAAAGAGGCACTAAGAATGAGGTTACTGATAACAGGCTGCTGCTAGCAGGGAGTCTTGTCAAGATCGCCCTCATTCTGAGCACTCCATTCCCACATGAACCACAATGAATGGAGATTTCATCCGCCCACCCCACATTGTTCAAGTTGTCCTTTGCCCTTTCCATCAAATCTTGGCACCCAGGAGACAGCAGAACATGTTCTGAATTCAACCCTGGGGAGCCACCAATCAATATCACTTGACTCTTCTTACCCATTAGTTGTTCTCTTTCTATGCCTGACGTGAGCGATGCCTAAGCTATTCTTTGTCACGGCCCCTTCTCAGTTGGCCCAGCTAACCTCTATGGGGTGGGATGGCTATCTCCAGCCCTAGGCAGAGTGCCACAGGCAGAGGAGTGGGCTACAGACAAAGTGCAAGGCTAAGTCATGGGACATAGGCTCTCTTACTGCCTCAGCTGCAGGCTCAGACTCTGTGAGCCCAGAGTAAGAGAACTTTAGCTGTCTGCAATCTTAGATAGCAAACATTAAGAATATTAATCATCTGCTTAACTTACAAAATACTGTAAGAATGGAAATTTATAAATACTTTGAAAGCAAGATTCCAAAGAAACAGAGTACTTTTTTTTGTAAGTCAGTTTCTCCTTTTTGGTACAAATGTTTTATCTGACTTTCTTTCTTTTTGCATGCAGCTCCTTTTTCTTTATTCCCTGCCATATTTATGTGCTCTTCCCCATAAATTAGTTCTTATTCATGAAGCAAAGACAATTATTTATATTTATCTCTAATAAGAACTTCTTTGTTTGAGTATCTTTGGGAGTGGAGAGGATAGGTTCAGAAAAGAAGAAACCAATAACTTTGGTCTTTTTACAATTGTAATTATTTAAAATATTGCTCAAATTTCTTTTACATATGACATGTTCTTTGCAGTGATTCTATGATTATTGAGATGTTAATTCTAGGTAACAACAATCAAGAATAAATATTTTATAGGGAAATTAAATCCCTGCCTGACTGTTAGGAGCTTAGAAAATTATAGAAATTCGTCTAAGTCATAGATGTAGATTGTCAGGAACCAGGTGACTTAACTCAGTGTTCAACTGATTCTGAACCAATGTCTTCATCTGTCTGTATTTTAATATTCCAAATTTAACATTTAATCAATATATTAAAGCTTTGGTACCAAATGCCAATTACATTTAGTAATCAAATAGCAGATGTGGGAGTGGTAGAACAAATAAGAATATGTCACAAACTCTTTAGAATATAGAGGAGCTTTTTTTAGATTTAAAAATAAGGAACATTTTGGGGTTTTAAGTGCAATAAAATATCAGAAAATTATACATCTATTGGCTGTCATAATTTATGGTAAAGGAAAATACAGAGGAATTCTTTTTTAACTATCATGATTTTTTTCCTATACTGGGATTGAACCTAGAGCCTCACACATGGTAGGAAGCACATTAGGACTGGGCTGCACACCCCAAACCATAACTATGTGAAGTACTTTTTGCAGGGAACAAAAAGGGCAGCCTTGGCCTACAGGAAAGCATTCTTTTTTTTCTTAGTTGCAAACAATTTTTTCCTAAGTATATGTTACTATCACCTCCTCTCTAATGCAATTCTTCCTTTCAAACTTCATTTTAATAACATACCAATGAATTCCAAAAGTAAATTATTGTTGTGGCTTTTGATTTTTAAAGAAGAAACACAAATTTGTCTCTTTATTAATAAGCATGTAACTTTTTAATAGACCATACAAACCTCTTAACACATCTCTCAGTCTGACAAAGGGACTCACAAAGGGATGATTTAACTACAATAAAGGAAGATCCAAAGATTCAGGATTCAGTAGAATTATACAGCAGTAGACAGCACTGCTGATTACAGTGATCATGGCTTAATGATCCCACTGAACAGTTCATCTCTGCTGTGTAGAAGACAGATTCAGGCCATCAAGTAGAAGGCAAGGCCTTAGTGAGCTGTGTGACTAATAATGTAAAGTCACCAGTGTACCAAACTTACACTTTAACTAAGGAAATTTCATACTTGCCAAGGTGGGAAAGAGCAATGTAATAAAGGTTTTAAAAGAGTATTCAAGTATAATGCTAGTCGCTGGAACAAGATTCCAAATAGCTATCTGACTTTAGTGAGATCTGATAGTGCTGGTATCAGTGAAACAATTGGTTGAATGTAAAACTTTAGATAAGATCTTAGCATAATTAAAGTTTATGGATGTCATAAGGAGATCTTATGAAATTCTGACAGAGTATGTGATAAGCTGAATGGTCTGCTAACTGATCAGCTTATCTGAAGCTGTTATACTTCTGAATTTGTGTTTATGTTGGTGCGGTTTGCCTTGGCTACCCTGGACACTTCATGCAATTAACCAGTCTATCTAGGGCAGTGATGACAAACCTCTTAGAGATTTCAGTGTTACAAATAGCCTCTATGGCACACATGCCACAGGTTCGCCATTACTGATCTGGGGGAGCAGGAGCCAGAAGCATGATGAACACTTGCCAAAATATGTTTCAGACCTACTCTGTTTCCCTAAACTCTCTCCTCAGGCTCGATTCCTCCTGCAGCTGTCCAAATCTGCACTCTGTATATCTAAAAGCAAATGGATCTAAAACATACAGAATGTTAATGAGAAGCACAAGCTTGGGAGTTAGATAGATTAGCTTGGAATCGCAGGCTAAGTGCCTCTTAGTCATGTAATCTTGGGCCAGGTATTTAATGCCTCTAAACCTCATTTTCCTCATTGAATATCTGAATAACAAGAACAAAAACATTTACTTCACAGAGTTGCTATGATGATTATTTTAGCGCGGTGTCTGAAATATAGCAGCCACAGGAATGTAGCTAAGTTCCATACTGGTCTTTTATGTGTGCTATGTCAAGAAAAAATAGCATGTAGAATTCATAGCTGATCCTTGAAGAATACTCAGCCTTTCCACCAAAGGGCTTCCTTAATGATGACATATTGGAAACTATCATAACAGTGCTAATATACTATATTTCATTTTAGAATAAATACTTTATAAGTTGATACTTCCTTGGAATTCGTTAGCTACCTGTTGGTAACTAATTTTTGAATGGCAATGATATAACAATAAAAATAATTGGAGTTCACACATAATTTTAAAATGTAACCTTTTCCAGTTTCTTCAGAATTAAAGTTTTTAGGGCTGAGGTTACAGGTCAGTGGAACAGCATTTACCTAGCATGAGGAAGGCCGAGGTCTATCCCCAGTACTATAAAAATAAAACATTAAAGCTTCTGCTTTTCAGAAGATATTATTAAGAAATGAAAGGTTTTGTGGAAGTGGAAGGGATATCTGAGATGGAAGAGATGGGAGGGAAAAGGAGGAGAAAGAGGAAGTAAAAAAGACCAAGATGAGTTATGTATACAAATTCGCCATGATTAATACACTAATTCAGATTAAAATCAGATTATTTATATTAATTTATACTAATTTTATTTTATACTAATAAAAAAGAGGAAGAAGAAAAACAGTGAAAAGTGCCGGGCATGATGGTGTATAGCTGTAATTTTAGCTGCTTGAGAGGCTGAGTTAGGAAGATAGCAAGTTCAAGGCTGGCCAGGATAACTTAATGAGACCTGTCTCAAAAAAAATATGTACGGCTAGGGACATAGCTTGGCAGTAGAGTGCCTCTGGGTTCAATCCCCAGTACCAGTACAGAAGGAAGGGAGAGAGGGAGGGAGAAAGGGAAAGCAAGTCGTAAACATAATACTGTATGTACACATTAAAATGCCTAAAATCAGGAAGACTGACCAACAGTATCAGGTGCTGGAGGCTTTGAAGCAGCTGGATTCTCATACACTGCTGGTAGGATATAAAATTGCAAAACCAGTTTAGAAACATTTTGGAAGTTTCCTGTAAGTTACACCTACCAATTCTACTCTTAGATACTCACCCAAAATTAATGATTTCTTTTTTTTTTTGTCGGTCCTGGGGATCAAACTCACGACCGTATACTTGCAAGGCAGGTGGTTATGCCGCTGAGCTAAATCCCCAGCCCCACCCAAAATTAATGAAAACCGGGCAGAGGATATAGCTCAGTGTCACAGCGCCTGTCTGGCAGGCGTGAGGTTTTGAGTTTGATTCTCCATACCAAAGAAAAAAAATTTAATGAAAACATGCAACTACACAAAGATGCACACATGACTGTTCATAACAGTTTTGTCCAAAGAAGTCCAAAACCAGAAACAATGTAAATATTCCACAGGGGACAAATTATGGCACGTATCATGGAGTGGATTACTACCTAGCACCAACATCTACTGACATGCCATGAAAAAAAATCTCAAAAACATGCTAAATAAAACACAACAAGCAATATATATTGTATTATTCCATGCATTCATGAAGTTCTGAAAAAAAAGACAAACAAAAAAGAAGCACCAATGAAAAACTCAGAACATCAAGATTCAGGTGAACTTCTCTGGCTGTCAATATTTCATGCACATTGTTAAACACAAATACTCAGAAAATAACAGGTCTGGACTCTATGGGGAGATGGAAACAGAGGCTCTACATTTACTTCTTTCCTTGCACTCTGCACTAATTTTTTCTCTTGGCTGATTTTAATCTGTAGCCTTTCTTGTAATAAACTGTAACTGTGAGAATAAGAGCTGTCAGTGAGATTTGTGTGTCCTTCTGTGAATTACTGGACATCAGGATGGTTGTGAGACCAATTCCTTCTCTACCAAAACTGCACCTGGTGTCAGAGTGCAGATGATTTGTGGGATTTGTGGAAATTTTTACTTCCAGTTAAGAAAATAAAACAAACGCAGAAGAGAATGAAGTATATATATATATTTTTGAGACAGAGTTTCACTATGAAGTTCATGTTGGCCTTGAACTCACAGCAATCCTGCCTTGGCCTCCAGGAGAATGAAGTACTTTGAAGATTTTGGTTGTTTTTATTTGATGTTTGTTTGTTTGTTTGTTTTTATTTTTGGTGGTGCTAGGGTTAGAAACCAAAGCCTTTTGTTAGGCAAAAGTCCTACTATTATCCTATATTCTCTACCATCAGCAAATTTAATTCCAAGACTCCATGAGTGTTATTGTAATTTTTTTCTACAGCCAATTGTGTGATGGTTTCCCTCCTTCTCACTTTCTTTTTCTTTCCATAAGCATATTGAGCAGCTGGTAGTTTTCAGGCCTTCAGCTATGTTGGTTCAGGAAGAGAGTAGTTTAGCAATATCTACCTACCAGATGCCAGCACCCTGCCCCCAACTGTCACAACCAAAAATACCTGCAAACATTGCCAAATATCCTCAAGGCAAAATCTCCCCTTACTGAGAACAACCATTGGACATGAAGATGGTTGTGGGACCAATTCCTTCTCTACCAAAATTGCAACTGGTGTCACAGTGCAGATGGAAACCAGTTTTTAAGATCCTCAAATAATATACACAATTGTCCTAAAATTAATCTCCCCATATTATATAAAAATTAGCAAGCTTTCCTTATCCTGGACCTCTTTTCACCTACCATTCTTTCACAAGGGCACTTCTACCTTACAAATAAAAGTCTACTGAGAAGTTTATTTACCACCTGGGCCCCATACTGGAGACTGAACTCATGTCCCTAGAAAGACTAAGCAAGCTCTCTGCCCAGAAGCTATACCCTACCTTATCACCCAGAGCCTTAATGTGGTATTCTGGGTTACCTAGAAGAGGAGAAATCTTGAGTCCCCCAAAAAGGGAGAATCAAAACATTTAGGTTCCCACTACATCTCACTCAGAGATGCATTTCCAATTAGTTTTACTTTTTGTTACATATCTATCAAAAGTAGTCATGTACTATATTTATGATGTTGTACTTACTTCGTACTAGTAAAATTTTGACAGCATATATGGTCACAAGAAATTCATATACTTATTTCAGAGAGGTATAATACAGTGATAACAACTTGCTAGAACAAAATATTTTATGCTAATGTACAATTCTGTGGAGGAAATAAAATGGTAAATAAGATGTTAAGGAGAAGAGGGAGTAACATAAAGTATACAGCTGTAAAATATAAGCTTGATGGTGATTAACAAATACTTCTGAGTATTTTGGGTTCCATTAGATTCACCTAAACAATGATGTAACAATTTTATTTTAACATATCGGTATTTTCAATATGCCAAAGTTATTACGACTCTTCAGTTATTTAAACTTTTGTTGAATACATAAGCTTTAACATTGTATGAGGTGCATATTTTCAAAATGATTTTAGGTATACATGAATAAAATGTTTGAGGAACACTCAAAATAACTGTAAACTGGTGATCAGTGGGAAAAAAAT
Source organism: Dolichotis patagonum (assembly GCA_004027295.1). Classification (NCBI taxonomy): domain Eukaryota; kingdom Metazoa; phylum Chordata; class Mammalia; order Rodentia; family Caviidae; genus Dolichotis; species Dolichotis patagonum. The sequence goes on from PVJX010014079.1 coordinate 38,054, forward strand.
AAACCTCAATCCACACACTAAACCAAGGAAACTCTGCCACCTGGTGGCCTAGCTATTTTCAAGATTATTCAGCAGGAGTAAAAAGCATGGATACAAATAAGGGGAAAATGGTTAATTCTTAATATTATCTATCATTGCAGGTTCAGGAAATTCTCATTGGCAGTTCAGTAATTCTTAAAATGATAGTTCATATATTTTTCTTTTATAGACGTTAAGACAATTTTTCTCTGTAATTTTATTATTGGGGACATAAAAATTTTGTTTCATTTACATGAAAAGTCATGTGGAAAAGTAAAAATCACTAAATATTCCATTATTTATAGTACTTTATTAAAAAATCATATATGTAAATTCTTACTAACTGTTCTCAATCATTATTTCAAATTCTTGTTTATGGTATTCTCTTTTAGTTTGTCAGTTAAAATTAAGCAAAAGAAATAAAAAGATATATGAACCCTGTCATTAAATTCTTTAACCATAGCTCTAATTTCCTGAAAACTGATCAAAAATTCCTTCAGATTACAAGATAATAGAATTTTAAAATGGTTCTTTTGTGCATTGTGCATTCTTTTGTATTTTCTAGACAGCTTGGCATAGGCAGAAGAAAACGTATTTCAAGACAAGTGTCACAACCTTTAGAGTTATTAACAATATACAACCCAAATTGCAAATGATTCCAGAACTATGACGTCAATGGAAGTTCCAACTCAAATATATCTCTCTGTATTTTGGTGCTGACCAAAAATATTTACAATTTAATAATAATAGCTAGTTTTGTAATTTCCTTAAGAGTAGAGAGTAACCAATACTGAAAACATAAAACCAACATAAAAATAAAAATGGAAAGTTCACCTTTCTTAAATACTTATTTGAAAGCAATCAAAGATAAGAGAAAATCAGACTAAAATAAATTTCCTAATTTCACTTCAACTTTAGTTAAAAATATTTTAATTTTATTTAAAAAGAAAACAAAGCAAAACAAACAGAATAGAAAAAAGGATAGCAACAATAGAAAATTCCAAGGAAAAAAAGAAAAGAACAAAAAATACTAAGAAATCATTACATGACAACTTACATACTGTCATCTTGGAAATAGTTGTTCAAGTTACAAAGTTAGAACATACAAAGTACACATTCAAACAATGAGACTGTTAACAGTTCTGCTCCATGATCCAACAAAAACAGTAATATGGTCATTCATCTTACACACATAAACATACATGCAATTATATCCTTTAAAGAACCCTCTTTTCCTTGCTTTTTTACAGTAGCAATTACACATTTTGGATTTTACTCCTACATTTCTTATTACTTTTTACACTAGAGACACAATGTGATATTTATAAATATGATTCTTATTTATTTCACTAATGAGGATAGTTTCAAGTTGTCTCCATTTATCTATGAAGGCCTCAAGATCATCCTTCTTCATAGCTGAGTAATACTCCATTGCATAAAAATACCACATCTTTTTCATCCACTCTGCGGTTGATGGGCATCTTAGTTGTTTCCAAGATTTAGCTATTACAAATTGTGCTGCTATGAACATGGGTGCACCTATATCACTGTGATATGACATTTTCAGTTTTTCTGGGAAAATACCCAGGAGGGGAATAGCTGGGTTGAATGGAGCTTCCATTCCTAGTCTTCTGAGAATTCTCCATACTGATTTCCATAGTGGTTGCACCAGTCTACACTCCCACCAACAGTAGAGTAGTGTTCCTTTTTCCCCCGCAGCCTCACCAACATTTGTTATCAGTTGATTTCTTGATGGCAGCTATTCTTTCAGGAGTGAGATGAAATCTCAATGTTGTTTTAATTTGCATTTCTCAAATGACTAGTGATGGTGAACATTTCTTCATGTATTTATTTGCCATTTGTATATCTTTATCTGAGAACTGAGTGTTCATCTCCAATGCCCATTTTTGGAGAGGGTCTTTAAATTTAGACGGCTTGATGTTTTTCAATTCTTTATATGTTCTTGATATAAGTCTTTTGTGTGAGGGGTTGCTGGCTAAAATTCTTTCCCATTCTGTGGGTTTTCTTTTCACTCTGTTGGTTATTTCTTTTGAAGTGCAGAAACTTTTCAATTATATGAGATCCCAGTTGTTGATTCTCTGAAGAGTTTCCTGTGCAGTTTGCATTTGTTCATGAATTCTCTGCCTACGCCTATGTCTCCAAGACTTCTACCTACCCTATCTTCCAGTAGATTTAGTGTTTCTGTTTTAATGTTTAGGTCTTTGATCCATTTAGACTTTAGTTTTGTGCGTAGTGATAGGGATGGATCTAGTTTCAATCTTCTGCATGTGCAGAGCCAATTTTGCCAACACCATTTATTAAAGAGGTTATCCTTCTTCCAGTGAACATGTTTAGCCCCCTTGTCAAATATCAGGTGGCTGAGTGTCTTTGTACTTATACTTGTATCTTCTAATCTATTTCATTGGTCCTTAGGTCTATTTCTTTGCCAGTACCATGCTGATTTTTATCACTGTGGCTTTGTAGTACAGTTTCAAGTCAGTAATTGAGATGCCTCCTGCCTTGCCTTTATTGCCCAGGATTGCCTTTGCTATTCTAGGTTTCTTCTGTTTCCAAATGAATTTTAGGAGTGTTTTCTCTAGATCTGTGAAGTATGTCTATGGTATTTTGATTGGGATTGCATTAAATCTGCATAACAGTTTTGGGAGTATGGCCATTTTCACAATGTTGGTTCTTTCTAGCCAAGAGCAAGGAATAGCTTTCCATTTTCTAATATCCTCTTCAATCTCCTTTTTTTTTTAACATAGTATAATTTTCAGTATACAGATCTTTTACATTTTTAGTTAGGTTGATTCCTAAGTATTTCATTTTTTTAGATGTTATTGTGAAGGGCGATATTTCCATAATTTCTCTCTTGTTGAGTTTCTTGTTTGTGTACAGGAATGTTACTGATTTTTGAGTGTTGGCTTTGTATCCAGCTACACTGCTGAATTTGTTTATTACCTCTAGTAGTCTTTTAATGGAGTTTTTTGGGTCTTCCATATAGAGTATCATGTTATCTGCAAATAGTGATAATTTAACTCCTTCCTTTCCTATCTTTATGCCTTTTATTTCTCTCTCTTGTCTGATTTCCCTGGCTAGTGTTTCCAGAACTATATTGAAAAGGAGTGGTGATAGTGGACATCCTTGTCTTGTTCCTGATTTTAAAGTGAAAACTTTTAGTTTTTGTCCATTTAGTATAATATTGGCTGTTGGTTTGTCATAGATGGCCTTTATAAGGTTGAGGTAGACACCGTGTATTCTGAATTTCTGAAGGGTTTTTATCATGAACGTGTGTTGGACTTTATCGAAACATTTTTCTGCATCTATTGAGATGACCATGTGGTTTTTATTTTTGGCTCTGTTGATGTGGTATATCACATTTATTGATTTACATATGTTAAACCATCCTTGCATTCCTGGAATGAACACCACTTGGTCATGATGTATAATCTTCTTGATGATTTGTTGCATTCTCTTTGCCAGTATTTTATTGAGACTGGCCTATAGTTCTCCTTTTTGTTTGGGTCTTTCTCTGCTTTTGGTATGAGAGTTATGCTTGCCTCCAGGAATGATTTTGAGAGGATTGCTTTCTTTTCAATTTCATTGAAGAATTTAAGAGTATTAGCATCAAATCTTTTCTAAATTTCTTGTAGAATTCAGCTGTGAATCCATCAGGACCTGGGCTTTTCTTTGTTGGTAAGTTTTTTATTACCTTTTCAATTTCAATAGCTGATATTGGGTTATTCAAAATGCTATATCTTCTTGGTTGAGTCTTGGTAGTTCATATGTTTCTAGAAATCTGTCCATTTCCTCTGTGTTTTCCTTTCTATGTGAGTAGAGATTCTTAAAGTAGGTGTTGATGATCTTTTGAATTTCCATGGGATCTGTAGTAATTTCCCCCTTTTCAGTCCTTATTGCATGCATTTGGGTTTTTTCTTTTTTTTTCTTTATCAGGTTAGCTAGAGGTTTGTCAGTTTTGCTTATTCTCTCAAAAAACCAGCCTTATGATTCATTCATTCTTTGTATTTTTTTTAGTTTCAATCGCATTGATTTTTGCTCTAATCTTTACTAATTCCTCTCTTCTATGAGCTTTGGGTTTAACTTGCTCTTCTTTTTCTAGTAGCTTGAGATGAAGCATTAGATTGTTTATTTGTGCTCGTTCTATTTTCTTGATATGACTATTTGTTGCTATATATTTCCCTCTTAAGACCGCTTTCATTGTATCCCACAGATTGCAATAGGTTGTTTTCACATTTTCATTAAATTGTAGGTATTGCTTTATTTCTTCCTTAATTTCATCGGTAGCCCACTGGTTGTTTAAAAAGTTGTTGTTTAATTTCCATGTATGCATGTTGGTTTTGCAATTTCTTTTGCCATTAATTTCCAATTTCAGTGCACTATGGTCAGATAGTATGCATGGGATAATTTCAATACCCTTGCATTTACTTAAGAATGTTTTATGGGATAATATATGATCTCTTTTGGAGAATGTACCGTGTGCAGCTGAGAAAATGTGTATTCTGTTGTGGTTGGGTGGAACACTCTGTAAATATCTACTAAGTCCAGTTGCTCGCAGGTATGATTCAGTTCTATTACTTCTTTGCTGACTTTTTGTCTAATTGATCTATCTCTTTATGTGATAGTGTTTTAATTGTGTTCTTGTGGATTTTGTTCTCCATGTCCTCTAGTATCTGTGTTATATAGTTGTGTGCTCCTGTGTTTGGTGCATATATATTTATAATTGTTAGTTCTTTCTCTTGAATTTTTCTGCTTGCAAGTATGTAGTGACCTTCTTTGTCTCTTTAAATAATTTTAGGTTTGAAGTTCACATTGCCTGCAAATAGAATATTTACCCCTGCTTTTTTCTGGGTTCCTGTTGCATGGAGTACTGTTTTCCATCCTTTGACTTTTAATCTATGAGTTTCCTTTTGGGTCAGATGTGTTTCTTGCATACAGCATATTGTGGGATCCTGTTTCTTGATCCATTCTGTCAACCTATTTCTTTTGATAGTTGAATTGAGGCCATTTACATTTATGGATATCACTAGTATGTACTGGCTCAACTTTGCCATGTTATGTTCCAATAGTTTGCTTTCTGCTTTTCCCCCTTATTTAATTGCTTATCCTACCTGGTAGTTTCCTTCTATTGTTCTGGGGATTATGGTCATTTTTATCTCCCTTCTAGTATGTCTTTCAACACTCTTTCTAGGGTTGGTTTGGTGGACGTAAACTTCTTCAGTTGTTCTTTGTCATGGAAGTATTTTATTTCTCCATTAAATTTGAATGAAAGTTTTGCTGGGTAAATCAGTCTAGGTTGAAAGTTGTTTTCTTTTAGGGCTTGAAATATCTCACATCTTGACTTGACTTGTCTTGCTGAAAAGTCTGCTGTGATTCTAATGGGCTTTCCTCGATAGATGACTTGTGTCTTTTCTCTAACAGCTTTTAGTATTCTGTTTTTATGTTGTATGTCTGATCTTAATTATTATGTGTCTGGGTGTAGATTTATGTTGGTTGTGACTGTTTTGTGTTCTGTATGCCTCACTTATCTGCATATCAGATTTTTCCATGTTTGGGAAGTTTTCTCCTATTATTTCTGTGAATATTTTAGATATGTCATTTGTATTGACTCCAGCATCTTCACTATTGCCTATTAATCTTATATTGTTGCTCTTGGCATCATCTTGAAGCTTCTGGATTGTCATTTCATGCTGCTTTGTTATTTTTAAAAGTTCTATCCTTTCATGATCACTAATTGCCATCCTGTCCTCAAGGTCGAAAATCCTATCCTCAGCTTCATTTAAATGGTTTTGCATGCGTTGGATCAAATTTTTTTGTTTCTTGGATGTCTCTTTCAGTTTGCTTCATGAATTCTGCTTGTTTTCTATATTATTCATTCAAGGTTTCAATCAGTTTCTCATGCTCCTGTACTTTTTTCTCTATTTCTTCTTTAGCTGCACTCAGCAACTCCTTTACTAAGGTTGTTACTTCTATCTTTACCTGGGAGAGTACTTGTAATTTGATATCCTTTATGGCCTCACAGAGTTGTTTTTTTATTTCATTCGCTATATTTTCAGACATTCCTGGTGTGTTACCTTTGGAGTCCTCTATTTCAATGTCTCCTGGACTTGCCCGTGTTGGACTGGATGTTTGAGATTGCATTCTGCCATTTCGTTTTGCCATTTTCCTCTTTTGAGTTAGTGTTTGGTTCTTCAGACCCGTTAGTGTGAACTGTTGGTAGTGTGTATCTTGGTGACCTACTGTAAGGTTGATGTTTGTCCAGTTGCTGGGTCCCACAACGAATAGGTGGGCCAGTCACCTGACTCCTTGCTGCAGGGCCTGTTGGGTGAGTCCTGTAATCTTCCTGACAATCCTAGTATTATTGATGTAGGTCAGCTTTTAGTTCCTGCTAGTACTTGATCTTCAGGTTATTCCAGGTCATCAAATCTCCCTGTCTATAGTGTTTGTGTGGGCTGAGGCCCTGCTGTGTCCCTATTGTGTGCCTGTGTGTCTCATAAGCCCTTTTGATTTTCTTCAAGTTGGGGGAGTCCTTTTTGACACACTACTCACTCTGCCTGATGTTTTCTGTGTGTAGGAAGGGGTCACCCTCACTCTTGTCAGACTTACCAAGGGCTTACAGTTAGTTGGAGGGAGCTTTACTACTGGCCCTATTTAGCTACTGTACACCTCTATTTTAGGGGCATACTCACCACACTGACTGGAGCTAGCTTAGATCTTGTTGTGTTGAGGCAGTCACTTAATCTCCCTTCAAGGTAGCACAGATAGTCCGCTGTCGTCCAAGGTTCCTCTGGGTGCAGAGTTCCAAGTTTGCCCCATGCGTGGTAGGGTTCCACCCTCCACTGGAGCGTGCACAGCCAGGGCCCAGAGTAGGTTCCAGGCCAGCTGGCTGCTTGGGGTTCGCTAAGCACAGTCCAGTTAGGCCCGCCTATCCCTCTCGTGAGCCTTTGGTTAGAAAACACTGCAGGCTTTTGAAGACTTTGCTCAACTGTGCAAGTAACAGACAACACCGTTCTAGTTCTCACCATGGCCAGCAGGTGTCTACTCCAAATCCCTGTCCTCTGTCCTTCACCACATATCTTTCCTTAAACTACAACTTACTTCAATTACAACAACAACAATAACAACAACAACAACAACAACAACAACAACGCAGCAGCAGTTTGGCCTGTCTGGAGCTTCTGAAGCAGTTGACAGGAAAGCCTGAATATTGCCACAAAGACAGGATGGATTTAAAACTCCCCGAGGAAATCAAGCAACCACAGCAGTTCCAGAAGGAGAAGGCTGTTTTTGTTATCCAGGAGATGCTTCAGAACATCTTAGGTATTTTCAGCAGAAATTTCTCTACCACTGTGTGGAACAGGACCACTGTAGAGAACCTCCTAGTTGAACTCCAGCAGCAGATTGATCATCTGAAGTCAATGATTCTGCAGGAAAGACTGAGGGAGGAGACAGGCAGGGAGCCTTGTGGGCGGCAGCACCTGCAC
>PVJX010014080.1:0-45773 GCA_004027295.1 Dolichotis patagonum
TTGCAGAGCTCTCCTTCGGATGAAAAGGCAGGAAGGATGGATTACAGTCACCAAACTTCTCTAGTCCCCTGTGGACAAGATAAATACATTTCCAAGTAAGAGCCTTTGCTTCAGTGTTGTGAGCCAGTCCTGTGTGGGGACCGTGGGTGGGTGGAAGTCGCTGGCCGGGCCTCCTCTGTGAATCAGGCGTGTGAGAAGTAGCCAGGTCCTGCATGCGGACTGGTGAGAGCAAGGGCAAGCCTGCAGCTGTGGGTACAGACGGGAGCTGAGCCGGGTGTGTGTGAGTGTGTAAAGGGGGGCAAGACAGCACATTTAGGGGTTTGGGAGAGAAGGTGTCCAGGAGGCTTCTGGGAGGAGGAGCTGGCTGGTGGATGCTTGCTCTGGTCTGAATGTGAGTGTTCCCCAGAATTGGTATGTGGAATTCTAACCCCCAGTTTGATGGTGTTAAGAGGTGAGGCTTTGGGAGGTGATTAGGCCAGGAGCGGGGTGCTCCACGCGTGAGACTGGTGACCTTACAGGGTGGTCTGGGGAGCTGGCCCACCCTCTGATGTTTGAGGACGCAGGGTGAAGGGTGGTCCAGGAGGAACGGGCCCTCGCTGGGCACGGCAGCCACTGCAGCTTGGCCTTGGGCAGCCCGTCCTCCAGAGCTGTGGGAAGTTAGTTCTTGCGGTGCGGAAACCCCCAGGTCAGTGGTTTTCTGTCCCAGGGGGCAGTGGCACTGCTCATACCCCATGTGGTGTTGCCTGGGCCCTGGCTGGAGTGCTGTGTCCCTGGGCATCACGCCTCCTTCTTTGATTACTCGGGGACCCTCTGAGCAGAAAGGGTGGGCTCGTTGCTTTCTTTGCACTGAAGTCTCTGGAACTCAGACTTTCACTGCCCTGACAGAGGTTGAGCCAAAACTGCTTCCTCCACAGGGAGCTTTCGGGTCTGCTGTGTTCAGTGCGGGAATTGTACTAACTGGGTGCTCGCATCTGAGATTATCCAGGACAGAGCTGTTCAGGCTCATTCGGTCAGACGCGGGTGCCTGCCTGCCGTGTGAACAGGACAGAACAACACCTCCTCCTCCTCCTCCTCCTCTTCCTCTTCCTCCTCGCCTTTTCTTCCTTTTTTTGTAGTACTTGGAATTGAATCCGGGCCTTCACACTGAGCTCCCCAAATTTCTTTCTTTCTTTCTTTCTTGCTTCCTTCCTTCCTCTTTCTTTTTTCTTTCTATCTAGATGAAGCCAGGCTAAGTTGCCCAGGCAGGACTTGAATTTGTCCTTGAATTTGTCCCTCCTGCCTCGGCCTCCCTGAGTGCTGAGATTACAGGCCTGTGACCCCGCGCCTGGCGTGAGAGCTAGGACATCCTTACCTCTTCGGTGAAGAGTTCCCCAGGGACTTTACTGCCCAGTTTCAGATCCAGGCAGCCCTCAACTCCAGCTGCCCTTCTGTGCTAGGTTATCCGGAGTCACACTTCTCACCAGTTCATCGCGGTTTGCACTTCTTTATCGAGATTTAACTGGTCAGGTGTTCCTTGGAATTTCCAGTGGGTTTTAACTTCTGATTTCTGTGACCCCAAATCTCCCCCACCGAGTGGCTGGGTAGAAGGATGCGGAATGTGGTTGCTTCTTGCCTGTGGAAGGCTCCACCTCTCTCCTTTCACCCTTCGTGCAGCATAAGGACCTGAGGTACAGAAGGTGCGTTGGTCAGAGTAGGACGTCGCCCACCCCGCTTCTGCTCCCTGGTCCCCACGGGGCCTGTGGTCCTGAATCCTAACACCCATTGCAAACTTCATGCAAATGGCATCTTACAATCCATCCTCTCCAGAGTCTGCTTCTGTCTCTCAACATGTAGTGCCTGAGTTCACCTGTGCTGTGCATTTCTCTTCCGTATATTCATCCCTGTGTAACATTCCATCCAGTTACAGGCGACTGGTACAGGTGACTGTAACTTTCTTTATTCCTCCATTTGACAGTTGATAGGAATTTATACAGTTTTGTTGTGATTTTATTTTTTGAAACAGGTCTCACTATGTAGTCCAGGCTGGCCATGTACTTTTGATTCTCCTGTCTCAGCCTCCCAAGTGCTGGGATGATAGGTGTGCGTCACTGTGCCTGGCTTGGGAGTTCGTAACCTTTTGAACACACAGCGAGGTCACGTCAGTAAATTGGTGTGGCCCAGACCTGTCCCCTGTTGGCCTTGGGGTGTCAAGTCCGTCTTCCCCTCTCTCACAGCGTGTGGGAGCGAGGGAGTGGTGGAGGGCAGGGGAAACCTGTCTGCGGGTGTGGAGGGCGCCTGTCTCGGAACCCGTGAGCTGCCCGCTGCTCCTTGCGCAGGCTTGGGTTTATTGTCAGAGACACCAGCCTCGGCCTGAGGATGACGCTGCCTCGGGTCTGGAGCTGTTTGTTACGCTTGCCCTGGCTGTGGGGCGCTGGTGCTGTGTGTGTGTGAGTGTGTGTGTGTTCTCCCATGTGCGCGTGCCCCGCCAGGATGACTGGAACCTGGTCAGAGGGAGACCAAAAGTGGCTTGCGCTGAAAACATTGTAATTTACCCCAGGAGCGAACTTCTTCTGCACCTGAAGACCTACAACCTGTACTACGAAGGCCAGAACCTGCAGCTGCGGCACCGGGAGGTGAGCGGCCCCGGAGCGGGCCTGGCAGCTGCGCCCTGCTGTGTTGCCATGAGTCCCGGTCTGCAGGGCCCTGAGCTCCCTGGGCCCGGCTGCTCCTGCCGCAGCGAGAGGCCTCTCACTCAGGGTGCCTGCGTGTTTTTTTGGGGAGGCCCAGGCCCAGCACAGCCCTGTGTGTGGGAGTGGCCAGCAGCATCGCCTGGGCAGGGTCCCCAAGGGAGGTTTTCAGGAAGCCACCTTCTCCCTACTAGGGCTCACTACTAGGTGGACTCTTGCTGGGTGGGCTAGGAACCTTCCCCAGTCCTCTGTGTTTGCACATCTGGGCTCAAGTCCTGTCACTGTGGCCACCAGACAAGTCACCTAAGCTCTAGGTATTGACTTTGTTACAGTCTCGTTCTCAGGAGGCGCATTGCTCTCCCTGACTTGCCCCAGCCCCCATCCCAAAGCTAAGCTTACTCATCCTGGGTCCATTTCTGTAAAGCCTATTATCAGATCAAAGACAAGTTATACAGACATCTGGTAGAGTAATTTATACTCAAGTGTTCTTGACTGATAAGAAGGCATGGGTAATACCCTCTCCAACACATTTTCAGCCTATCATGCCATGGCGATTTAATCCATGAGACACATAACAGATGGAATTTCAGCTGCTCAGGCGGGGCATCAGATGTGGGAGGCAGTGGCCTTACTGCACCCCCAACCCCCACTTCCCAGGTGAAATGCCAGTGTGGGTTCAATTCTGTCCTGCGGTCCTGCAGTGTAGCCTTGTGAAGCAGGCCCTGCCCAGCGGGAAGGCCACATGAGCAGCCTGTGCTCACTGAAGCTTTGCTCCCCAACGCCCCTGTTCCTCTCCTGCCCTCCTTTCCCCCCTCCCCGTTATCCTTTGGCCTGGTTTGTGACTTTGCTCCCTGGGCGGGTGTCACTTTTACCCATGGGACCCATGGACCCATGGGACCAGTCCTAAAGATTCAGTCTCCACCCTACCCAGCTAACACCTGTGGGCCCTACCCAGAAAACAGCAGTTTGGAAGCATTTTTCTGAGACCGAAGAAGAGAAACCTGACCCATGTAAACATTGTCCTCACAGCCTCTTTTAATTAGCGATTGGTGTGTGGGCATGAATGGGGATCTTAAACGGCTTTCCTGCGGAATGGCTCACAGAATAAATCCTCACAGTGTCCATGGTTAAAGGGCTTCGAGGGTGTAAGTGGGATTTGCTTCTTTGGGATGGAAAGGAGCAATCTCTTAGGAAGATCTCACATTTAGCTTCTTACCAGTCAAGGAGCTTTGAGCATAAATTTGGAATTCCTGAAGGATTTATTCACTTCTTGGAGAGTCACGATGGAGCACGTGAGGTTATTACAGGCCCTGGGAGGTTCTGGTGAGAAATCTGATTAACACAGCCTCTCCCAGCCCGTGACCACACAACACCCTTTTAAGGCAACAGTCCGTGTGCCGGAGGAGCCTGTGCCCCGCGGGGACGGGCCTTTAAATCTTCACCCAGCAGTCCAGTTGCTAAACATATATAACGGCCAAGGCACATCCCTTTCTGTAGCAGGGGAGGAAAAGTAGCTAACCCAAGAACTCACTTCTTGCGTCTAATAGTGTCTTGTCTCACTTATTTGAAAAGATGTATTCTGGCCTTCAAAGACAACAAAATATTTTCATAATGTACCCTTGTGTATTTGAGTTTCACAGCAGCTTGTCTTTTGGGGGTGGGGGTACTAGGGTTCGAACCCAGGGACTCATGCATGCAATGTAAGTGCTGTACCCCTGGGCCACTGCCCAGCCCCCGTGTGCTGCCCTGTGAGGTCAGCTGTAGGAGGGTGGACGTCACAGCAGAGCATGGTTTGCAGCTGAGGAGTGGGAGTCCTTTTCACATCTGCAGATATAAGCAGGAGGGCCTTGTCCCCAGGACGGGGCTGGCTCTGTGGGGCTCTCCTGGGCTCACCAGGCCCATTGCTCTGTGGGCAGGAAGAAGATGAGTTCATCGTGGAGGGGCTGCTGAACATCTCCTGGGGGCTGCGCCGGCCCATCCGCCTGCAGATGCAGGACGACAACGAGCGCATCCGGCCCCCGCCCTCCTCCTCCTCCTGGCATTCGGGCTGCAACCTGGGGGCGCAGGGGTGAGTCGGGGGAGACGGGCCTGGGAGGTGATGGGGGGGGAGGTCTTGGTGTGTGCCAGTGCGCAGCCACCTTCGTCCCAGTCCCACCCCTACCCCTCTGCTGCTCCTTGCTTTGGTTTGGGAAGGGGCGAGGGGCATTCGGGGTGATGGTCCTGGCTGTCTTCTGGGTCTCCAAGGGAGGGGCCTTGCCGAGCCCGTGTGACAGTGTCCAGTGGTGTGGAGGATTCCGGGACCTCTGTGGGGTGTCGCCAGCAGCTTCCTGGGGCAGCCTGTGTATTTCCAACAGGGATCAATGCCCACATCCCCCCCACTGGAGCCACTCCTCATGGAGTGGCCCTGTTCTGGGGACATTCAGGGCTTGGCCCTTCTGATCAAAGCCTTCCTAGTTTGGGGGAGACCTTCTCTCTTGAAATTTTTCATTAGTGTATGTTTGTGATATGTAATAAGTACATTCACTGCCCCGAGTTGGCATATACATGCATGTATCACATCTTGATCCTTTTAACTTTCCTGCCCCCTCCTCCCTTCCCTTCTTGTCCAGATCCCCTTCCCTCCTCCAGTCTGTTTCCTGCCACCTAGCTTTGTTTTTTTATATTTATTATTTATTTTGTCTTTTTGAGACAAAGTCTTACTAGGCAGCTCAGGCTGGTTTTGAGCTCACTTTGTAGCCCAGGCTGGTCTTGAACTTGCAACGATCCTCCTGCCTCGGCCTCCCGAGGGCTGGGATTACAGGCGTGCGCTACCATGCCTGGCCTGCCACCTAGCTTTGATTTTGCTCTTTCAATTATTTAGACTTTGGGTTCCATGCCTGTTTCTCCACACCCTCCGTGGCCAAGAGAGGAGGGAAAGTGGCCCTCAGCCTTGCCAGCTTTCTGGGCCGTTGGCCTGGAGGATCGTGACCGGCTTTGTTCCTCCTACAACTTGTTGATATTGGCTGCCTCTGGGCCAGAGCCCGGGTGGGGTGTGTTGGCCTCTCCGCCAAAACCCCAGCGATACTTTTTTCTATTTAATTGAGGATCAAGCCCTTGCTCTGTTGGCCACGTGGAACGTGAGACCCCATGGCCACGTCTATCTTTCTGTTTGATTGAGGGCTCCTACTGTGTGTCCAAAGCCCGTGGCTGATCTGGTTTCTTTCCAAGACAGTTTAAGCGGAGCGCTGTGCCCTACTTCAGCGGGTGCTGGGAGCTCTGATCCACGTTTTTTGGTTTCATCTCACTTTGCTGGTTTCACACTGCTTTGCTGTCAGCACTTCTGCTGGATTTGATTTGATTTCCAGTGGACCAAGCCCTGTCCACTGCCTGAGCCCAACCTTGTTCTTTAACATTCCGTTCCCTGCGTGAAATGGTATTTGAAATTCCACTTGACCATGGGTTAGGCTGCCGAAGGGTCCTTTGTCTGTGTATGTGTTTCTTCTCTGCCCCGCGGTATCAAGCGGGTCTTGGTTGGCCCTTGGAACCTTAAATGTCTTGAGAGTTTCCAGGAATGTGGCCCAGATGCCAAGTTAACATAAAGTGAGTGCCTGGACGGCTGATAAGAAGGATGCTGAGGCCAACTTCTGCTTCAGTGAGAAGGAGGCTTTGGATCAGAAAGTGGGGCGTGGTGGCTGTGGGTGCCAGTGATTGGCCAATCCCTGGGAGGCTCTGGCTGGATCCATTTAGGGGCTCAGAAGCTTACGGGTTATGTTACAAGAGAAATTCAGATTTTTTTTTTTAAACACAAGGTCTTATTACTTAGCTCAGGCTGGGCTAGAACTTGTGGAGATCTCATGCCTCAGCCCCTGGGTGCTGTGATTTTATAAGCATGGGCCCCCATACCTGGGACTCTTTCAGATTTTCGGTTTCACTTGGCTTTCCTTGAAACCATCATCCTTGGAACATAAAATCCTGTCTCTGCTGGGTCCCAGGGAGCCCACCCTCTTCACCACGGGAAGTTCTTAAGTGGTCAGAGAGGATTCTGCTGTTGACCCGCGGTGTATTCCCCCGAGCTGCTTCTGTTGTCTCTTTCGGCTTTGAGGGATTATTTGCCGGTTTTCACGGCTGCCTGCAGTGGCCCTTTCTCCAGTGTGGCTGGGAACTCCCTCCTCGCCACCCTGAGGAAGCTGACATCAGTGTCCCTTGGAGCAGCAGCCTCTCAGCCCCTTCAGATGCCAGCGCAGTTTCTGAGTTGTCCCTCTAAGCAGAAACGACTCTGAACGGCAGTCCTGTCCCAGGAAACAAATGGCTGTTTTTAGGCTTTTTCAAATGAGCTGTGGAGCTCACAGGTGCTTAGACTCTCAGTGCAGACAACACGCGGGTTTTGTTCTGGGGCTGCTCCTTCCCGGGCTGGATGAATCGGGAGCTTTGTTGCTGCAGCTGTTGGAGAAGAACATCTTCTTTCTCCGAACTGCCCCTCCCTGCCCAGCGCTCTGCTGGGAGCCGGGCCAGCGCATCACCTGACGTGCAGTACCCGGTCTGGCCCAGGCAGAGCGCTCCCCTTGGGGATGGGCTGTCTGGAAGCGCAGACCCCCGCCGGCAGGGAGCTAAAGCATCTCCCTGTTGTCTGTTTCCTGCCTCAGCACCATCCTGAAGCCCCTCACCATGCCTGCCATTCAGATCTCAGAGGTGGATGCCCCCGCTGAGGGTGACCAGACGCCCAGCCCCACAGGTATGTGCAGCACTGCTGTGCACGGTTATCGGTCAGTCTCTAAAACTCACATAGCTCAAGACTCAAACACAAGTACTAAAAAAAGAAAGAAAAAAAATGCCCCACCTCCTTCCCTCCCCCAAAGCTTCCCTTCCTAACAACGCCCTGAGGGTGTCCTCCTGGAGGGTCTCCTCTTCCCCATTTTATACAAGTGGGGGCATTTTGCACAGTGCTTTGTCTATTTATATTCATCAATTTATCTTGGGGTTGTTCCATACAAATGCATAAAGAGCTTCCCCCTCTGTGGGTTCCCATGTTCCGTTGTATGGAAGATGATCATTTATTCCATCACTCTTTTGATAGACTGTTAGATCCCGCTTAGTATTTATTGTGACAATCCAGGTCGAAGTCAGTGGCATGGCACTTGTGTCATTTTGTACATTTGTTCAAGAGGGCCCCCCAGATCTGAGGCTGTGTGCATCTGTAATTTTGACAGATACTGTCAATTTGCAAATCTCTAAAGCATGAATAGATCTCAATAAAAACAGATCAACTTGTGCTTCACAGTTCACTTAATGTCAGTGTTTAGATTTATAGATAGGAATAGATTGTGGGCGTCCTATGTATTTATGTTCATGTGCTCTATTAAGCAGTTTTCAAATTTTTTTATTATAGTAAAATACATGTAAAAGAACTCTTCATCTTATATGCAATTGATTTAATTTTGTGTGTGTGTGTGTGAAACCCAGGATCTCATACACGTCACACAACCCTCTACCACCTCTTTTGTCACATAAAACAGAGACCAGGGAGGGGATAGTTCAGTGGGGCAGTGTTCACCTCACATGCGGGAGGCCTGGGCGAGTTCCCTAGCACATAATAAAAATCTCGGAAACTCTTTACCCATTGAACAACCACTCCCCATCTCCAGGTCCACCCCCAGCCCTTGGCAGGCGCTGCTCTGCTTCGTGTCTCTGTGAGGGGCACTGGTCAGAGTGGAATCATACGGTGCTTGTCAGCCTGTGACTGGCTAATTTCACACGTGTCGTCCTCCAGGCTCATGCTATTGTTGAATGAGCCGGGATTGGTTTGCAAGATCTTGCAAACCCTGGCTCCATGCTCACTCCGTGCCCAGCCGTACTGTAACAGTTGTGTGTGGAGTCACTCATTCAAACCCTCACTGTAGTTCCAGAGGGTGGGTAATGTTGTTACCCCACTTTGTAGGCGAGCAAACAGGCACAGAAACGCTAGTGACACAAATATATAGCAATTGGGAGTCTGGCCCTGAGGTCTGTGTTCTGCATCCTTTACTGTATTGCTTCTAAATTATGTATCATGTTACTCCTCCAGCAGGATATAAAATGTTTTGGAGCTGGACATGTAGTTCACATCTGTAATTCAGAAGGCTGAGGCAGGAGGATCACAAGTTTGAAGCCAGCCTGGGAAGTTTAGCCAGATTGTCTCCAGATAAAAATAGAAAGGACTAGAGATACAGCTCAGTGTGAGGCCCTGGGTTTAATCCACAGCGTCACAACACCTGTTGTTTGGGAGGCAGTGGGTGCTGTAACACAGCCATCATGGGAACGTAAAGGGCCCTGAGGCCAAGCACACAGCGCTTCCTCCTCCCTGGTCTCTCAGACTCCAGGGTCCTTAAACCCGTGCAGGAAGACACACCACAGCTGATGCGCACGCGCAGTGACGTTGGCGTGCGTCGCCGTGGTAACGTGAGAACGCCCAGTGACCAGCGGCGAATCCGACGCCACCGCTTCTCCATCAACGGCCATTTTTACAACCACAAGGTAGAGTGGGTGTGGGAAGGCCAATGGGCCGAGCCAAGTGTTTGCCCTTTAGTGTTTGCGTCGTTGGTGGGTCGCAGGCTCTGCTGGCTGGAAGCGCTAGGGTGGTGGCTGACCTCAGCGTGCTCATGCAAAGCCACAGGTGCCATAAACACGCTTGAGAACCATCACCCTGTGCTGCCCAGATGGCGCCTAGCCGCTGCCATCCCTCCCCACGCCCCCTGGCACTGCCGGCCACTGGTTTCAAGTCCCGCCCCAGAAGCGACGTGTGTAGGGGCCAGAGGCCTCCAGGGCATGAACTGAGTGAGGCCAGGCCCAAGGGCCGTCTACGCCAGTGCCTGCTACACAGCATGAGCACCTCTGCCACCGTGGCCCCTGCTCACCTGCCCTTAGTGTTCCGTGTCTGACCCCGTGTGCACCCTCAGCCCAAATCCTCTGTCCACAGACGTCGGTGTTCACGCCCGCCTATGGCTCAGTCACCAACGTCCGCATCAACAGCACCATGACCACCCCGCAGGTCCTGAAGCTGCTGCTCAACAAATTTAAGGCACGTTCCCTAGTTCCCTACTCGGACTGTGTGCCCCCAGGGCTCTGGGAGGGGTGGGGTGAATGGCTCTGGAGAGAGTGGTTTGGGGGTGCGTGGCAGAGGATGAGGCTCTTTAGACCTTTTCACACTTCAAGGCATCGGCATGCCCCAGAAATGTGTTAGAAAAACAGATTCGGGCCTGGTGTTCTGATGCACACCTATAATCCCAGTAAATGGAAGGCTGAGGCAGGAGGCTCTCCAGAAGTTTGACTGTTTTTTTCCCTCGGTACTGGAAGCTGAACTCAGGTCCTCATGCTTGCCAGGTAGGCACTATGCTGCTTAGCTACATCCACAGCCCTCACCAGAAGTTTGAGGTCAGCCTAGGCTACACAGAGAGAACCTGTCTCCACAAATAAATAAATAGAAAAGAGAAAAAGCAAAGCAGAGTTTTAGGCCCTGTTCTGGACCTACTAAATCAGAAACCTCCAGTTCCAGGGGCCTGAAGGAGCCAGGCTGTCCACTAAGTTTGAGAAGCCTTGACCCTTTGAGAAGGGTAGTTTGAGAAGCATCTACCAGAGAGCCTGACCTCTGCCTTTGGGCTCAGTGCAGGAATTAACTTCTAAGGCACAGCTGGGGACCCCTGCTTTGAAAAGTAGTACTTAGATATGCAAATTATTCAGCACTTGGGAGGCTGAGGCAGGAGGATTGCCATGAGTTTGAGCTAGACTTGGGTTACAAAGTGAGTTCAAGGCCAGCCTGAACTACATGGTGAAATCTTGTTTCAAGAAAACAAAAAAAGATGTGCAAATTATAATGAATGCATTTAAGTTCCTGTTACTGTTTTTTCCACAATCTCTTTTCATTCTCTTTGAGACCAAGTATTCTTATTGATTTATTTGAGATGGGGTCTTGCTGTTGCCCAGGCTGGTCTCACATTCCTGGGCTCCAGTAATCCTCTTGCCTCAGCTTCCTAAGTACACAGGACCACAAGCATGTGCTGTGGTGCCCAGCTCATATTGTTTTTAATGGGAGCCGCTGTGTCCAGAAATAGAGGCTCTGGGTTTGAATCCCTGTTCCTCCTGTTAGCAGGCTGAGTGGGCGGGTGAGTCCAGGTCCCTGTGTCTGTGCTTTCCAAATCGCGTGTCCTGGGTGTGATGTGAGCAAAACCATGCTAGCCGAGCAGAACATCACATTACAGTACATCTGAACTCTGAAATGCTCCAGAATCTGACATTTTTTGAGTACTAACCTGACACTCAAAAAATGTCAGATATTGGAACATTTCAAATTTTAGGCTTTTGGATTAGGGATACTCAACCAGTAAAGTCTGAAGAACTCCAGGCTCTAAAAAGCCTCTGGTCCCAAACATTTGAGAGGAACACACTCAGCCTGTATCAGGCTGTGCTGAGTTACCCACCACACCTCTCATGCCCTCTGAGGGCCGTGCACAGAATGCCCTCCTGGCTCCAGGCTTGACAGGGCTGCGGGGTTGGGCTGGCGGAATAGCCCAGGGTGCGGGATCTCAGTGCAAGCTTTCCACTTTTGCTTCGGATTCAGATTGAGAATTCGGCGGAGGAGTTTGCCTTGTACGTGGTCCACACCAGTGGTGGTAAGTCTGCGGAACACAGTGTACTCTAAAACTTTGGACTAACTCAAAATAGCAAGTTTAAAAAAACAAAACAGAACAAAACACCTCTGCCTCATTCAGTTGTATTGGCTTTGGAAACTTCCAGATGTTGTTGGCTTCCCAGGTTGGTGGTGGGCATGCTGGGTAAGTCCTGTGGGGAATGACAAACCCCAAACCAACTGCCTATTAAAAAAAGGACTGGGTTTTCTCGAGAGACATCTCAACCCAGTTTCTTCAAAGAGGCATCTTCCTAGGCACCTGAGGCACAGTAGTGCTGTCTGGGGCAGAGGCGTGGGGAGGGGTTGCTTTTAGTGGCATTTGTAGAATATGCCTCTACACATCAATCTCCTGCCTTGTGGGCTGCATCGCCTAAACTGCCAAGTCAGTCAGGAACCCCCCAGTTGACCACTTTCTGGGGTAAGAAGGGCCCCAGGCCGAACTCGGGATCCTGGTTGTGTGTGGTTTCAGAGAAACAGAAGCTGAAGGCCACCGATTATCCACTGATCGCCCGCATCCTGCAGGGTCCCTGTGAGCAGGTTTCCAAGGTGTTCCTGATGGAGAAGGACCAGGTGGAGGAGGTCACCTATGATGTGAGTGTCCTTCGTTGGGCAGTCTGGTCCCAGGATGTGGCTAGGGAACAGTGTGACGCTTTGACCAAAGAACATGTCCGCTTTTGGTGCCATTTTTCAATACCAGCTTTTCTTGAAGCCAGTGTACCCTGTGGGAATTGGGAAAGGAATGCTTAGATGGAAAGGGATTTCCACAGAAAAAATAAATTTCTTGAGCCTTTCCAGGGAATCATAACCAGTTAGAAAAGTTTTATAAACACTCTTTTAACAGCATCAAAAAATTAGCCGTAGCTGGGCCTGGTAGGGCATGCCTGTAATCCCAGCACTCAGAGAGCCGGAGGGAGAAAGATTGCACGATTAAACCCAGCCTAGGCAATTTAGTGACGTGACAAGACTCTCTTTTAAAAATTAAAAACAGAAAAAGGTTTGGGGGTGTTGCTCAGTGTGAAGATCCTGGGTTCAATTTCCAGTATGAGAAGAAAAATAAATAAATAGAAATTTGCAGTGATTAAACCTCACCTATGAGTTAGTCAGCTTTTGCTGCAGTAACAAACAACCCCAGTCACAGTAGCTTACATCAGTCACTTTCTGATCCTGATCCTGCTGGCTGGCAGCAGTGGCTCTGCTCTGGGCTGTGGGTTGAGGTCAGGTCTGCACTGTGTGTCGCGTTCAGAGGTCCAGGCGGAAGGGCAGTGGCCACGTGGGGTTTGCTCCTCCTGGCTGACGGCCAGGCCAAGCTGTGCAACTCATGGTTAAGCCTCCACCCCAGTTAGGCAAGGGTCACATGTGCGCGCATCCCACTGCCAAGCGAGCTGTACACCAAGCTCAGCATTAACACGGGGCGGGGTGGGGCGCAGATAGGCTGGTCCCACGGAGGAAACTGGAGCTGGCAGGGGTTCCAGAGGGCGAGGGAAGCTCTTGCTTAAGTGTAATTCCCCTGAGGCCACTCCATGTCCCCAGGCAAGTACTCATTTGGATGCCTGTCAGAGGAGGGAGAGCTACAGAGCACCAGCCCAGCCACAGTTCCTTAAGTTCCTTTGAGGGAGAACAAAGAACTCACTTAAATATGAGTTCAGTTCTTTCTCTACATCATTGTATCAGAAGCAAGTGCTTTTTTATCATTAAAATCATGGATTTTAAATAAAAAGGATTTCTCATGGATTTCTCATAAAAGAGAAATGAGAAGTTCCGTCTCACTGTGTAGTTCAGGCTTTCCTTCAGCTCACTTTGTAGCCCAGGCTGGCCTCGAAGTCACATCGGTCCTCCTGTCTCAGCCTCCTAACTTCTGGGATTACAGATGTGGGCCACCACGCCCCCCATGTCTTCCTTGTACACTCTGTGCTGCCCTTGAGAAGGATGAGGTGTGGCCCTGGTCTCAGAGGATGACCTGGGTTAGGGGCAAAGGAAGTCTCGAGCCTTGCAGGAGACCAGAGGGACGGGAAGCTCCGGGCGTCACAGCCAGGTTCCTTCCTCCCCCACAGGTGGCCCAGTACATCAAGTTCGAGATGCCGGTCCTGAAAAGCTTCATCCAGAAGCTGCAGGAAGAAGAGGACCGGGAGGTGAAGAAGCTGATGCGGAAGTAAGCGGGGCTCCGGGTGCCGATGGCTTCTCCGGGCCTGGGGAGCACAGCCTCTGTCCCCACCTCGCAGGGATGCCCAGCTCACGCAGGGCACAGGTCTCCTGGGCCTTTCGGGAAGGAGGATCGGAGTCTCGGGTGGGGACGTGGGATTTAAGCTGGGTTTTCTGTATGTTGTGTCCTTGCCTTCTTTTGATGCAGAACGTTGAAAATGTCTTTCTCCCCGCTCCTTTTATGAAAGAACGTTTTAAAGAAGGCATTGCCTTAAAATCTCTAGCCTAGGTTCACAAATGGGGGTGACCTTCCCTGGGGCTTACCTCAGGGGACAGTGTTTCCACTCGTGTGGAGTGAGGCGTCTCTTCTTTTTTTAACACTGCTCTCTGGGAAATTTCATTTAGGTTGAAACCATTAGGAAGCTTCTCTCAGGACTGTGACTCCTGCGCTGTGTTTAGTTACACACCAGACTACATTGCGCAGATGGTGGGGAACAGTTGGTTGATTTTTGCCACTGGAGAATAAGGCTGTATTTACTCTTCCCCATAATAATAATTAGCATGATAGTAATTAGCATTTATTAAACACTTACTGTGGCCCTAACCTTAAATGTGGCTTTTGCTAGGCAGTGTAAAGACAGACATTAAGGATGTGTCTCTGAGATTTGCTCTGCACAGTAATGTCCACCCCGCTCTCTTCAGGGAACTGATCTCCCGCTCACCCTGTGGCTCTTGTCTGTTTCCAGGGCCTCTACTGTGAAATGCAGGTGTAGGTTGAACCTTGTGCAGTGGCCCTCTGGGTAGCTCCCCAAAAGGACCAGTGTTGGCCTTTTCCCATGTCCCTGCCTCGCTGAGGGTTTGTGAGCTGCTGTGATACATAAGTACCATGCATAGTGCCTTGGGCATAGCGAGCTCTCAACTCATGGAAATTTTATCTCTGTTTCTCTTATTTTCCCATTTACAGAAGTCCCTTTCCCTGTGCTTGTCATGGTCCTGGAAGTTTACATTTGTAATCCCATGGAAGTTACTGGGATTCTAACGAGTTAATTCCAATCTACCACCTCCAGTGCAACCCACAGCAAGAGCAAGACACTGAGACATACTCGTTATGGGGAGCAAAGGGTCCTAAGTCCAGCCAGGATGAAGGTTCACAGAACAAAGGCCTTGACCCAGGGCCTTACCTAGATTTTATTAATTTGTGAAGAAGGGAGGGGCTAGAGGATGAGTGACGTGAGAATTGGGGGAATTACCTGAGTACTGTGAGCTGGGCTAGCTAGGAGGCCAGAAAGCACCTCTGCAGTGTGCAGATTGAAGAATAGGCAGAAAGACCAATCTGCATACCACAGTTGAGGTAGCGTTTCATGTTTAGAAGGCTGGTGCTTTACTTCTGATGTGTAAACTTTTCTGTCCTGGGAAGTCAGCCACTTATCTCAAAGCTCCAGCCCAGTTGACAGCCCTGGAGCTGTGTGGCTCTGCCATCCCACTGGGCTCAACCATTTAGGAGACACTGAGGCGAGGAAACAGGACTGTCACCTGGTTTCAAAGATCACACATCAGCGCCTCAGCCAGCCCTGTTTACAGCGCTTAGTCAATTGAAGGGAAAAGCAAATAGCCTAACCAGCTCTGTACTTATCAGTACATGGAGACAGGGCCACGTTTAGTCAAAGTGGGAATAACTGCTCTTTATTCAAGGAGAGTCATCCAGGTGGGCCTCTCCACCCATTTTCTGAGACTTGCTGGCCATAGTAAAATAGTCTGATTTGGATTTGGTCTCTATTCTCTCTCGTCCTGGTGTGGAAGTGAACATAGCAATGAATGGCTCTTGAGTGGCCCAGAGAAGGCAGCAAAGGGAGAGGCCTTCTGTCACCCAAGGCCAGCTGGTGTGGGCTGGTGCCCCTGGCAGGCTTGGTGGATTATCTCAAAGACGGGTCTGTTGCTAGCTGCCCTCCACTGCAGGATGTCTCTTGTCCCCAGGTACACTGTGCTCCGCCTAATGATTCGGCAAAGGCTGGAGGAGATAGCGGAGACTCCGGCAACGATCTGAGCCATAGGAATGGGGGATCCAGGAACCCCAGGGGCTGCCACTGACCTGAGAAGACCCACTGGAAGCTGGGTGCTACCTTCCCATGGCAACGCTTCCGTGCGAACCACAAGCCAGCCTTTATTCCTGGAACAGGATGAGAAGCCAGTGGGCCACTCCCTGTGCCTGGATCCCTGCCCTCCTCACTTACTTGCAAGGACTTTTGATTTTAATTCTAAGGACCGGCTGTGTATCCGGACATGCGTGTGGAGATGCACCTGTGTTCCTCTGATGTTTCAGCACGTGGTGTGCTGCGGCAGCCAGCTCTAGCCCTGGAGGCTGGCAGGTCTGTGCTGCAGCAGGAGAGGCAGAGGAGGACTTCCAGCTGAAGATTTGTCCTCTTACGGACCAGAGGCAGCCACTCGAATCTGCCCAGGTTTAGAGGAGGAAGAAGGCTTTGCAAGCTCACCGTGTGGGGTGCCTGTGTTGGTAAAGCTCCTCTGTATGCCTGGAAAGATCAGTGAATGTGAGATCCTTGGAAATCAAACGATAGCAGCCGCAGCCTTGCCTGATGGTGAGAAACAGATAGACCGCCCTGGGTAGACAGGATGAGTCCACGGTTTGTACACTGGAAACTTTGCTTACTTTAAATAACAGAGACGAATGTGCCAGTCCATGTGGATGCTGGAGAAAGATGGACTTTGCTTTGTTCCGCCTCACAGAATCGGGGAGCCCATGCAACACCCCCCACCCCATGCTTCCTTGGGCTGGAGGAAAGTCCCATGAAGCACAGGCCTCTCCGGGTGTGCATGGGGTGCTCCCAGGGCCTGGCTTGTTCCAGGAAGTTGCCTGGGAAGTTTCCAAGCCCCCTCCTTAGGCCTGAAGGGAGGGCTGAGGCCGGGGAGCCCAGGCTGTCTTCAAATCTTCCTGCACCCGGAAGCCGGGCCGTATGTTTGAACTTTCTTCTCTCCAGCCTCTGGATTTTTGCACGTTCCCTCACTCTGTGCATGGACTCAGGTCCCAAGCAGGAGCACTCGTCCAGCTGAGGGGCGAGTGTGGGGCTCTGGGCAGCTGTTTGGACCGTCCGGTGGCGGTAACCCACGGCTGGAGCTTGTCCCACTAGAGCAGCGTCAGTGAGGTTGCAAGGTGGGGATGTCTGTCCCCGGGCTCCTGTGTGGCGATGCCCTTTGAGGGACGGCAGAGGCTTGTAGCCCAGGTGCCGGGCTGTGGAAATAACTGAGCAGGACCGGAAGCTCCTAACAGCTCCGAACCTAGCTGGGGCAGGAGAGCTGCATGTGTGTCCACCTGTTCCCTGGGACGGCGTGGAGGCCTGGGCAGCTGAGGAAGAACCAGTGGCCAGAGCCTCCAAAGAACAATGGGCCTTGGTGACAGAGCCACTCCCGCACCTCCAGCCTTCTCCCTGGCTTCTGCGGCAGCCACACAGCTCTGTGTCACATATTCTTTCAGCAAGATGGGCTGCCACCCCCCGGGCCAGCCTCCTCCATGGGGACCACACAGCCAGCCCCACGGGGCTTGTACGTCATGCACGTCACTGGGCATCTGCAAGGTGCACAGAATGGGGGGAAGCAGGGGCTGGTGGGGCTTCGATGGTCACAGGGATAAAAGAGCAGCTTCAGGAATGCAGACGCGCCCACCCCCTGAGCTTTGCTTGGAGAGTTTCTGCTCCGGCTGCTTCGGCTGTGAATGTCCAGCGCCTTGGCTGCCCCCGTAATGCTCCTTTGGGAGTAGAAGGGAAGAATTTTCACCAAGTAAATGGTTGACCACTAACTGTTACATACAGACTACTCCTGGTTTTTAGAAATTCTCTGTGAATTGCTCTATCAACGCAGTAGTGTTCAATACGAAAATGTCATAAAATGCCCCGTTTGCCAGATCTCTGAGAACGTGTGTCAAGGTAGCCTTAACTTTCTAAAGTGGGGGTTCAGTAGCAGGGGGAGGGGAGTGTGTTGTACACTACACACTTTCACTAGTGCAGGCCACCCTTTTCTATTTTGGCCCATTTCTTGGAGATCATTGCTTATGCTCTAATAGTCTGATAAATTTAGCTGGGCATGGTAGTGAATGCTTGTGTTTGGGAGGCTGAAGCAGGAAGATCTCCATTAATCTCACCAGCCTGGATTACATATCAAAACCCTGTCTCAAAGAAATAAAAACAAGAATTTTGGAAACTTGGCTGAGGGTTCCAGCTCAGCGTTAGGGCCCTTGCTTGGCGTGCATACAGCCTTGGCTTCAGTCCTCGGCATCAAAACAAGCAGGATTTGGGAAACCTTTGGAACAGCAACAGCTGAAATAGAGACTGCGCCGTGGCAGCGTGGCCCCGAGTTCCCACTGGTATCGTGTGGCCTTGCAGCCTGGAACCTCTGGACCAATTTCCACGGGCCGTGTAACTGTGCAGTGGGCCTCAAACCGTGTGGCTATCCAAAGCCAGTGTGCAGGGTTTTTCCCAACTGTGAAAGGCAGACAGCTGCGGCTGGCTTTCCCTTTTCTTTCCCCGTCTTTTTCTTTTCTGTGCAGAGGTTTACGTTACACGGTGATCAAGGAAAGGAAAAACCTGAGCCGGCCGGCTGGGGAGGCGGAACATTCTTGGGGGTCACGGGAGTGGAAAGGAACCAAAAAGCACAAATGATAAGCGTGCGTGCTGCCTGGTCTCCAGACTGGGTGGTTTTCAAGTGGAGGCTGAGGCAAGAGGGTATCCGGGGATTGGCCAGCCATCCCCAAGATAAGTACAGAGGTCTAAGGTCAAGGATTTGGTCTGTGACATGCTGATGTTTCCAGGAGAAACATTTGTACCTTTTTTCTCCCTATCAAAAAGAAAACAATATTCTCTCCTAGAAACCAGAGAAAGACATTTTATTGTTGTAAATGTGACATGCAGTGACACCCAAATCCATTCTGCCAGCAAAAACATCTTGGTAAGAATTGTTTTCTGTGGAATTGAGGACTTGTTTCAGTACTCAGAAGAAAAAAAATGACCTAAAAGAGCAAGGAGTTTTTGGGGGAAAGTCCTTTCATTTGTTTATTTTTTGATACCAGGGTCTGCACCCTGGTATCACCATGGACCTTCACAATGAGCCACATCACCAGCGCTTTTAAGACTTTATTTTGAAACTGGGTCTTGCTAAGTCGCTAAATTTCCCAGACGGGTTGTAAACTTGAGATCCTCCTGCCTCAGCCTCCCAGAGTGCTGCGATTACAGGGGTGTGCCACCACATCAGGTTAAGGGAAGTCCCTTTACAAGCCACAAAAACAAGCAGGAAAAAAACCCAAATATTTTATTTCAAAGTTCTGTAACACGGAGAGCTTGATGTCCAAGATAAGCTCCAAAGAGAGGTTTCTACGTGATTGAGGGACTTCAGCACCACGTCGAGATGACCTGTGACCTGAGGCATGGGAGAGGGGACAGAGGAGACCCGCCGAATGCCCCGGCCACAGCAGCCTGCACTTCGTGGTTTCTTAAGTTGCTTTACAAAGTCCTGCTGTGGTTGGATGAGCCCTGAGACCTGGTGCGTTGGAGACGTAGCTGAGTGCCTGCCACAGACAGCACAGAGCCTTGGGGTTCCCCCGCCGTGTTTTCAGAGAGCACAGAGACGCCCACACTGTGGGGGAGGAGCCTCGGTTTCCCCCAAAGGTGACAGCCCTGATGGTTCCTGCTGTGTCGCTGCTTATGTTTCTTAAGGGTTCTCGCGCTTGTCTCAGTTCTGTCTTCCTCTCCTAGCATAGCCTGCCTTCAGCATCGGGGCTGGGCACGGCCCGGCCCGGCCCGGTGTTCGGTTCTGAACTGGTAAGCGGATGCGTTTAGCATCTGAACATCATTTGACAAGGCCTCAGTGGAGAGCCGTACCCTTCTGTATCCTTTTGATACATTTTAATGCACCGGACTCTTATATCTTATTGGAATAAAGCACTTTTCAAAGACGTTCCCTGGGCCGCTCCATCTGTAGACTAGGTCCGGCTCTGCTGGGAGAAGTGGGGGTGAGGTTGTGGACAGGGATGTGAAGACCACCCAGGAGATAAGTTGGTTTTCTTCCCCCAGAGACTGCATTTGCATGGGCCAAGACCCAGCCATCAGGTTCCAACTTAGTTTGTTTCCTTTTGCCGTAACAAATACCCATGACCGGGTGATTCATAAAGAAGAGAGGTTTCCTTAACTCATGGTTGCTGAGGCCGGGAAGGGGACGGCACGGAGCAGCCCACGGGCATCTGCTCGGCCTCAGGGCACGGGCCTCCCCAGCACTTCACCATGGCACAGGGCACCGGACGGTGAGTGCCAGTGTGCTGAAGCGTGCGCTTCTGTAGTTTTGTTTTCCTGTTCCTTTTTGGTGCCGGGCTGGAACCTGGGCCTTCATGCACTGGCAGCACTGCTGTGCGCCCAGCTGCCGCCCAGCCTGAGGGCTGACAGAGGGGACACAGTCACTGCTGCGACCCCTCTGTCCGGGGGCCGGTGAATCTGCACAGGAGCAGCAGGTTCTCACCACTCGGTCACCTCCAGATGTCGCCTCCCAGCACTGCTGCACGGGCCCCAAAGTCCTGACGTGGGCTTGGGGACACGCTCAGATGCAGCGTGCTCCAGATGGAGTGAAATGACTGTCCGCTGGAGGCCCAGGCTGGATCCTAGTGGCGAGGGCCAGACTGCTGCTCGGGAGGCCACGTCCACACTCACTCCACCTGGCCCCGAAGTCCCGGGTGGGCTTCGTGCTGAGCCTTCTAGGACTGGGCTCCCTCACCTGAAAAAACCCAGAGCTGCCTCGTGGGGACCCCAGCCAGCCTGGGCTGGAGGGAGCCCCCAGGGTCCTCAGAGGTGAGGTTTTCGGACCAAAACCCAAGTTCCCTGCTAAAGTGGGGTGGTTAATCCTGATTTGGTCAACCTGGGCACCCAGACACGAGGTCAAACACTGGTCTGGATGTTATTTTTAGATGAAGTTAACATTTAAATCAGCAGATGTGGCTAGGTTGCCCTCCTTAAGGTGAGTGAACTCATTCATTGTGCAAGCAGAGACAGAAGGACCCTGAGGACACAAAGAGCTCTGCTTCCAGCCCACCTTTGTGCTTGAATTGCACCCTTGATCAAGTGAGCCAATCCTTAAAACAGATTCTCTATCTGCATATAATCGAGTGTGTGTGTGTGTGTGTGTGTGTGTGAGAGAGAGAGAGAGAGAGAGAGAGAGAGGGGTACAGAGTGAGACCAGCGCAGTCAGACCCCATATCCACAGGTTCTCTAGCACTGAATCCAGCCAACTGTGGACCAAACATAGTGAAAACAAAAACAAAAGCCAGGCACGGTAATGCCAACACCCTGGGAGGCTGAGACAGGAGGGTCACAATTATGAACCCAGCCTGGGCAACTTCGTGAATTAGCAAGGACCCTGTCTTAAAATAAGCAACAGAGCTGGGTGAGATGGGTGCCACAGCTAATCCTAGCACTCAGGAGCTGAGGCAGGTGGATCATTGCAAGTTTGAGGCCAATTTTGGCTACATGTGAATTCAGGACCAGCCTGAACTACATAGTGAGATCCTGTCTCAAAAAAAAAAAACCAAAACAAAACAACAACAACAACAAAAAAAACGAAAGATTATAATAATGATTTCTAGAAAATTCCATAAAACAAAACGAATTGGCTGTGTGCAGATCTTCCTGTCTCCAGAACTCATTCGAGCACCATTTCCTTTACATCTTCTGTGTGTTCAGATCATTGATGGCTGCACACAAAAAGTGTACACTTTTCGTTGTTTTCATTCCCTATACAACACTATCTCTGTAACACCTAACATCCTATTAGATACTCTAAATCACCCAGAAAGCCAGGCGTGGTGGTGCATGCCTGTAATCCCAGCACTTGGGAGGCTGAGGCAGGAGGATCTCTGTGAGTTTGAGGTCACCCTGAGCTACAAAGTGAGTTCAAGGCTAGCCTGAACTGCCTAGTGACACCTTGTCTCAAAAAGACAAATAAATAAATAAAAATAAAAAACAATAATAAATCACCCAGAAGTGATTTAAATTTGCAGGAAGATGTGTGCATGACAGAGGTGGAGAAAAGCATGGGATAAGTTGGTCCCTTTTGAGTGTTATTCTGATTTCCTGTAGTTAGAGTTTAGTCAAGAGATGGCCTTTCAGGTGGCATGTGTTCTAAACTGAGATGGGCAGGTGGGCGACTCCTCCAGGGCAGTGGGACGAGGTCGCTGCACCTCAGGGACGGAGGGAACACAGACAAAATGGTTTGCTCGGGGCTCACCAAGCAGCGAGCCTTGCAGAGGCTGAGATGGCCCCTGTCTCACCCACAAATACCAGTAGCCTTCTGCCAAGGTCGCTGACAGCTCTTGGCGTGCTGTTATGAAATAATTCAGTGTTGTCTATTTTAGGTAATGAAGTTACCCTACCGTGAAGAGTGTGTTATTGTAACGCTTCAGTACAAGCAAACTCTACTGAAAATTGAATTTGGGTAAAATTGACTGCTGTTTTCACTTTAAAACCATGCAAAAGTTTTTATAAAATGTGGGTTCAGTTAAGTATACATGTTATATAAGTACGTAAGTTAACTCTGTATGGGTAGTAGATTGCTAGTTTGTAGTTAAGGTTAGAAGCTTTAACACTATGGTGCCCCAGGCAGGGACCTCGGGTCCTGGTCAGCATGGGTCATTTCCAGGTTATGTCTGCTCTTCTAGCGTAGCTATTAAGCGAGTTCCCTTTGACTCTGAAAAGCTCTCTGGGTGATGAGTACGATCTCTCTCCTGACTGCCCAAGGGGCAGCTTGTCATTTTAGTGACAAGTTTTAAAGAAGC
Source organism: Dolichotis patagonum (assembly GCA_004027295.1). NCBI lineage: Eukaryota > Metazoa > Chordata > Mammalia > Rodentia > Caviidae > Dolichotis > Dolichotis patagonum. Next base: position 22,262 of record PVJX010014080.1, read on the forward strand.
AGCCATAAATTTGAACACAAGTCTTGGAAGAACACAAAATGTAATGTGGCTATTTATATACCAGTGATTTTAACTCTGATTTAAATGTTCTTGCACTAGAACAAGGTGTGTATATATGTATATATGGAATTTTAAAGTCAGATGCATTGGTATTAACTAATGACTGGCTTTTTTTTTGTCTTTTTGAGATGGGGTCTCATTATGCAGTCCAGGCTGACCTTGAACTCATTTTGTAGCCCAGTCTGGTCTGGACCTCGAAGCAATCCTCCTGCCTCAGCCTCCCGAGTGGGATTACAGGCATGTGCCACCACACCCAGCTATGACTCTGGCTTTTATTTTTATTTTTTTAAAAAGTATGTTACCAGCTTTATGGAGATATTATTGACAAATATACATTGTATCTACTAAAGCCATGGAGCCAGTGACTTGGTATGCACTGTGAAATGATTATTACAATTGCATTAATTAACACAGCATAACCAGAGAGTTAAACTGTGTCTTGGGAGGTGGTAAAGATACTCATGTTTTGCTTTCTTGGCAAGTTTTAAATAAAAAATGCAGTAATATTAGTTACGGTTACCACACTGTACATTAGATCCCTAGAACTGGTTCATCTTAGAATTCAGAGTTTGTAGGCTGATTTTGGGGTATCGCACCCAGAGCACAGGCAACAAAAGCAAGAATGAACAAGTGGGCCTACATCAAGCCCCGAAGCTCCTAACAGCAAACAAGCACCAAGATGAAAAGACAACCTAGAAACGGGAGAAAACATTGACGAACCACTTGTCTGGTGAGGTTACTGTCGGAAGCGTTTCCAAATCCTCTTGGTGAAGAACTGGCCGCTGACCCTGTCCCCGGCTGAGCTGGCCCTGCAGCCGGTATCCTGGGGGAACTCGGGGCTGGCCGTAGCGGCTCTGTGCACCTGAGCCGGAAGCCTGTAACTAAGCAGGAATCTGGGGCAGCGGAAGTCGGGATTCTTCTGGGGCTGACTCACATAATTAGCAAATAAACTGAATTTTAAAATAACTGATTCAGGTGCCTTCTAGGCCCGTCTCAGGACATAGAAAACCCTGCAATAACATAGCGGAGGAGAAGCGATTTTACGATTTCCCTTGGAATTTTCCCATCTTAAAATACCTCAAGGGCACTGAAGATCCTCACGGACCCCAATACCAAAGCCAGTGCTTTTGACCCTTAGGGGGTGTCAGACTCACCTGGGGACAGAGTCCCCCTCCCGGCTCCTGACCCAGCAGGTGGCAGTGTGCTGGGACTTTGCCCTCTTGCAAAGCTGACATTTCCGGCCCTCTCGGTAGCATGGGTCTCCCTGAATCTTGCATCTCCATCACCAGGGGTTTTGTAAGCATTGGTGTCTGGAGGTCACACTCGGGGACTTTGATGTCATTCTCCCCGTGTGGCTTTGTAGCAGAATTTTTACACAGTACCTGCTGCCTTGTTCCTGTGTGCCTCGGTTTGAGAATCCCTTCAAGCAGTCTTAAAAGTTTCTGAATCCAAGCAATCCTAAATAATGAAGCAACCTCATGCAGAAACATTTAAACACAATAAACCGCTAGAATGGCTCTAAGATTGCTAAATGCTATTAAACAACCCTAAATGACCCTAAAGGACACTAAACTATCCTAAATGACTCAGTGTTTAAAAAAACCAGACCATAAATGACCTTAATGTTGTCAAAATATAATAAAAAGGCCCAGCGGAGGCGGGAGGAGTGCCTAAACCCATGAGTTCGAGGTCAGTCTGGACAACATAGCATGATCATCTCAAAACCAATTTGAAATGGCCAGGCATGGTGGCATACGCCTGTGATTCCAGCACTCGGGAGACTGAGACAGGATTATCACTGAGACCAGCCTGGGCCACACAGTGAGTTTAAGGGCAGCCTGAGATGCATAGCAAAACCTTGTCTCAGGAACAAAGAAAGGAAGCAAGCAAGCAAGCAAGCAAGCAAGCAAAGAAAGAATCTGAGTGATCTGAGCATATAGTTCCCCTGTAATCCCAGCACTCTGAGAGGCTGAGGCAGGAGGATCACAAGTTCAAATTCAGTCAGGGCAATTTAGTGACTTAAAATAAGTCACTAAAATAAGTGTCTCAAAATAAAAAAAATTTTTTTTAAAAGACCTGAGGATGTAGCTCAGTGTAAAGGCCCTGGGTTTAACCCTCAGTAGCAAAAGAAAGCAAACAGTCAGTCTAAATGATACCAAGTGCTACATCATCCCGAGTAGTCTACCCATTGTAAACACCAAACAATTTAAAACCCAAATTCTTTTTTTTCTTTTTGAGACAAGGTATCTCTATGTAGTCCAGGTGGGTTTTGGACTCCCCTGGCTGGCCTCTAACTCCTGTGATCCTCCAGCCTCAGCCTCCTGAGTGCTGGGATTGCCCGCATCCACCACCACGCCCGGCTTCCAAACCCTCAACACCAGCAATCCTAAGGGATCTCCAAAGAATTGTGCAAGTCCTGCACAGTGGTGAAAGACGATAAATGGCATAAACTCTCCCAATGGTCCTGATGACTCCTAACAACCCTGGAGGTTCCTTAAACCTGAATGAACCAGCTCTAAACAAAAAGCCTGAATTACATTCAGGACCCTTGGGGACCTACCCAAGTCCTCCTCCAGGCTGCCTTGACTGAATAGTTGTGCCTCGTCCTGCTCCCAGGGCCCCAGTGCACCATCCCTTAGGAAGTCCCAAGGCTCAGGCTGGTGGCCTCTCCGTCCTCGGCACCTGCAGGGCGGCTTCCCCCTAGGGAGCGCGCCCACCTTCCCACCCCACCACGCTTACTGCCTTTGATTCAGCTCAAGTCCTGCTTCCTCAGAGGTGTCCTGAGTGCCACATTAGTGGCCAGGGTCTGTGGGCCCCGTTTTCTCGAAAAGACACTAACTTCCCAGTCTGAATACATTGCTGATTATGCCTCCCACTAGAAATCTAAATTCCATGACCCCAGCGCCTCAGGCAGTGACACGCCCGGCCCACAGAATTCCCCTGGGTCATATCTTTGTAAGGAATGAATGAATATCCAAGCTGCGCCCTACACACAGAGGCCGCAAAACCCTGAGTACCAGAGCTGGCAACCTCACGGTCCTCATGATCACAGCCCCGGTGACCACAGGTCATCCCAGACTGTCAGACGCACCAGGCATCACCCCACATGTCCCCAAATCCTTTGTGATCTTGAACTATCCAAAATGGCCTCCTAATTCTTCCAACAAATTAAAGGTCTGTTAGAGGAATAAATTACTCAAAGCAAGTATTTTTTATTTTTTTAGTCAAAGCAGCTCTAAATGCTAACTGAACTTCAATGGTTTCAAATGGTGACAAATGATATAAACCACCCTTAAAAAGCTGCCAGCAATCCAAAGGGAGCCTCACAAATCTCTAAAGGACCGTCAGTATTCCTGAACCTGGATGCCCTGATGTCCTGCCCCAGGGACCTGGCCCTGGGGTGTTGTCCCCCATTCACCGAGCCCACTCGAACCTGCCAGAATCAGCACGGTGGCACAGCAGCCTCTGTCCCTCCAGGCAACCAGGAGCAGGACAGGCCTCCCAAGGGGGACATTTGCTGGGCACAGCAAATGCCCTGCACGGCACTCACCTGGGCCTTCTGACTCCCTTTCCGGCTGTGTTCTCCGGGCTCTGAAGGGTGGGCGCCAGCGGCCTGTGCTGAGCTCCTGACCTGGGCCCCTTCCAGGGAGCCGGGCTCTTCCTGACCTTGCTGGTCCCGCCGGCCCTTTGGCCCCTCTTGTGTTTCCTCCTGCAGGAGCTGCTTTCCAGACCCAGGGGCCGCTCTGCCTGACTGCTTCCCCTCCCTCCTGGCTCTGCCTGGAGGCAGCAACAGGGCTGATCAGACTGGAAGTCTAACTTTCCTCCATCTGGGATCCCAGGGCCTCCAAGCGCACCCAGAATGAATTTAGAATTCCCACACCTACGCCAAGACCCTTACTGCCAGCCCCTGCCCACTCCTCAACCTCACTTGCACACCTGCCCTCCTATTCCCTTGCTTCATACCTGTCTCCACGCGTGTCCTACCCACAATGTAGGTCCTTCCCTTCTGGAAGGAAGAGACGCCAGATCTTGCATGACTGATTCATTCCATTTCATTCTCACTTTTCAGGTCTTAGCTCCAATAACCCCTTGGGAAAGAAGCCATTGATGACCCCCCCCTACCCCCCAGCTAATGTCTTTCTTCCTGAGGTTCCCTTTTTCCAGATTGGTGCCGACTTGTGATCCTCCTGCCTCAGCCTCCCAAATAGCTTGGACTACTGATGTCACCACCATACCCTGCTAAAGAAAAGCATTTTATACTGAGATAAAATCTACACACAGAGCTGGGGATGTAGCTCATAGTAAAGCACTAGCCTGGCATGAACAAGGCCTTGGGCTCTGTCCCCAGGTCCTGTCCCCACAGGCTTGCACTGCACACAAATGTAAGTGCATATTCCTCTGTGGGATGCCCCTGTCAAGATACAGCTCTCCCTATTCTATTCTTAGGGTACGGGGCTGAGCCTGGGTCCTTGGCACTGAGCTATACTCCTAGCCCCTTTTTAATTCTGAGACAGGATCTTCTAGGTGGCTAGGATACTCAGGTGGGGCACAACTTGAGATCCTCCTGTCTCAGCCTCCCAGGGTGGTGGGATTACAGGTCTGTACCACCACACCTGGCGCTCGGCTCCTTCTTACCACATTGCTTTGACTCCCTGACCTCATTTAGCTCAAGAACATTTTCCCTTTGAGTAATGTTTAGCTGCTGTTTCCTGTTTTGTGACGCAAACTGCCAGGGCGCTGGCTGTCTCACTCCCTCGGCTCCTCTGGTTCCACACACCTTTCCAGGCTGCAGACGGCCTTGAACAGCTAACGCAGCACACTGGCCTCGTTTTCTCGCAGGGATGGGACCGCAAGTCGCAGGTGCAGGGTGGACCTGTTCAGAGGCCTTCCTTTCCCCACACCTGGGCTGGGCGTGCCACCCTGGGGTCACACGCGCAGACAGGACACGCGTGGACGCGGCGCCGGAGCAGTGCAGCCTTCCGCCCCGCCCCCTGGGGTGGCACCCGTGCAAGCGCGGGTCTGTGCGCGCGAGAGGCGCCTCTGATGATCGATTCCCGCCCGGGCAGAGCCTCCCGAAGACGATCCCAGAGGACGTCTGGAAAGCTTTAGCTTTTTGTTATTATTATTTTAAACTTTATCTCCGGGGCGCATCCTTGGAGGCAGACGGCCAGGCGGCGCCCCCCGGCGGCGCTTCAATCTCAGCGGCTCTAGGAGGGGTTCCCGGTCCTTGCCCAGCCTGGGCACCCAGCCCGAGCCTCCCGTGGGCAGCGGCGACCTGGACCCGGCTAAGATCCGCCCGCGACGCTCCCCGCAGGGCGCGAAACGCGATCGCCGCTGCGTCCCCGGGCTGCAGGCGGGCGGTGTTCGCGCGCCCCCTGGCGACGAGGATCCCGCACAGCTCCCCCGATCCGGCTCCCCTAGCTGGGACCCTCAAAGCCGGGCGGGATAAAGACCAGAAAGCGAATTCTCCTTTCACGTAACCAAAACTAGCTAAAACTAACGATTTAGTGCCTTGTTTTTTGGAGACAGGTCTCACTATGCAGTTCAGGCTGTGCGAGTTTCAGGAAGGTCCTGCACCGCGGCCCTGCTGTTCTCCCAGGTCAGCCCCTGCCACGCTGGACAAGGCAGCGAGGGGCCCACACCTGGACAGCCCCACACCTGGGAATGACATTTGCCCTGGCCCAGGGTTTTGACATCTTCCTGGTGTGTGTTGGTGTCTTCTGGTTAGACTCTCCAGGTTCTAATACTGGGTTTTCTGTTCTGAGATCTTGGGCTGCTCTGCCCTCCATTTCTCCGTCCAGTGTGCTCACGGTCAGTTCCCACCTCAAGGGGCTCAGCAGGGGTCAGACGCCATTAAAACATTTACAACCCTGGTGGGGGGGCGAGGCAAGAGGATCGCAAGTTCAAGGCCATCCTGGGGAACTCAGTGACCTAGCAAGGCACCTTATCTCAAAATAAAAAATGACAGGGCTGCAAAGGCCCTGGGCTCCATCCCCAGGCCCGGAGGGGGCACTGCTGGACTAGAGAAGTGGAGCAAATGCTTCTTCTTTGTTTTGTTTTTTTAGTTTGGCTTAGACTAAAACATCAAATTTTTTGTTTACAAAAATCCTAACAGGTTTAAAAATTATTGCAAAAGGTAATACCACATGCAAATGAGTGGTATCTAGAAGTCCATGTATATCATTTACCAATGATAGCAGAAACTCGGACTGTCCATGGGGGCTTCCAGTATGAAAAGGTTGGGATGCTGGTCCCCTCGCTGCCGGCTCTGTCTCTGCAGAGGCACTGACTGGGGTGGGGGAGATAAAGGGAAGGCTGGGGAAGGTGTTAGGGAGGGGCTGGAAGCCCCAGGCCCTATCTGGGACACCACCTCCAGGAACCTCCCCACGGTTGGTATTCTGCAAGCTCATAACATTTTTTTGTGTGTGTTTTTGAGACAAAGTTTCACTGTGTAGTTCAAGGCTGGCTTTATACTTGGGTCTGTCCTCCTGCCTCAGCCTCCAGAGTGCTGGGATTACAGCATGCACTACCACACTGGCCTAATACTTCCTTTATGACTAGAATTTTAAGTGTAGAGAAATCTAGTTGTTCAAACCCAAAGTTTTCAGTGCCATTTGCCATCCAGAAAGTCAAAGTCTGCTTTCGTGGTGACAGCTCAGGGATCTGTGTTGTCCTCAGGGTGACCTGGGACCCTGGCTTCTTCTCACCCCTGTGGCTGTTCGGGCTGTACAGTGACTCTTGGGCAGCTGTCACTTCTCCCCAGGGGATCCTGGGGCTTTCCCCTGTTGCTCTGTCCAGTGGTTTCCTTTCCTGCCAGCTCCCTTTCTTCCCGCCAGCAGGAAGCAATCAACCTCGGGAACAGAGTCCTGGTCCCCCAGGCTGGACGGGAACAATGGAGCTCAGGCTAGGTTTCCTGCCCTCTTCCTCCTCCTCACCTGAGGCCTTGCCTAAGCGGATGCCCTGGGCCTCACAGGAAGGTGCCTGCTGGAATTCGAGCCTTGGGGAGCAAGGCTCTGACACTGGGGCAACAGAAGGGGGAGCAGTCTGGGAATTGCTTGAGTTCCTCAGTGTGTCTGCAGTCCTGATTCCTCATTCTAAAACACGGGGTGCCTGGCTTTCCCACCATGCTCCTCTTTAGGGCCCCCACCCAGCCTGAGGGGGCCCTGCCCCTGTGCCTGGGTTCTTTCTCAGGTGAGCCTGGAACCAGATGACCACGCCGGTGGCCCTCACCCTGAGAGGCAGCCTGCTGGAGGGTTCCGAGGTGTGTCCCAGGGTCTCCTGGAAGATCCTGCGGCAGCAAAGTACAAACCCCATGTCTCTCCTCCCCATGAGCTCCCACTTAAAGCACTTCATCGGGATGAATCCTTGCCTCAGGCTCCACCTCTGGGAACCCCAGCACAGACCAGCAGTGCTAGAAATCTGTGGCTTTGAGTTCTACCTACGGAGGGTGGAGGACACTGATGGACTGTGACAGGAAGGAGCCCAATTTCACAGAGATTTCCTTCCAGGCTGAATGGAGAGCAAAGTAGTTTGGAGTCCCACAGAACAGAGGCCGAGGAAAGTGCCAGAAAAAGTGTCACCCTCAGAGCTGCAGCCAGTGCCTGGCATGGTCATGCACACCTATAATGCCTGCACTCCTGGAGGCTGAGGCAGGAGAATGGCAAATTCAAGCCTCGTCTTGGCAACTTAGCAACTCATAATGGAAAGCAGGCTTGCAGAGCCAGGATTGCAGAACAAGGCTGGAGGCCAGCCCTGTTGCGGGCCAGGAGCCCCAGCCCCAGCCAGTTGTGTTGTGGGGAGGACGCAGGGCAGGTGGGTGCAACTGCTCCTTCCACCCCTGCAGAATGGCCTTGACCTTCAGCAGCAAAAAAAGTGTCCAGCCTTCGTGATGGAAATTACCAAAGTACTAAATGTGGTGGTTAGGAGTGTGGCTTGGCTGGGTGTGGTAGCACATGCCTGTAATCCCAGCACTTAGAAGGCTGAGGCAGGAGGACCCGGTCTTAAAATAATAATAATAATAATAATAATAACAATAACAAAAAGGACAGCTTTGGAAACCAGACTGGCCACCTGGGCCCTGACTTCCTATCAGTTGTGCCCAGCTCAGGCCTCAGTCCTCCCTTCCGTAACAAGGAAGATTTTGGCAGAGTCCCTAGCTGGAGTGCAGTGGTGGGTGGCTCTGTCTCTGAGGCTCGGAGAGTAATAATCAGCATCTGTGGTGGTTAGATAGTTTAATCCACAGGTCTTAGTTTTTCATATTAAACTTTTTATTGACACCATCACAGCGTCTGTAAGAGTCAGGAGTGTGGAGATGGTGAGCATCAGTGAGACGGAGACATTTAATTAAACTCCAAACAGAAAAGCTGCCTTCGGGTGCTGCTCCTTCAGCCCCAGGGGCCTGGGGCGGCCACCAACCTCAGCCTCTCCGTCCACCTCCAAGGTGCCCGGGTGCTGCTCCTCAGCCTTGGTCCAGCTGGCAGCCACCGCATCCCCCATGACGTGACAAGCATCTCAGGGGAACTACGTGGACCCACCAAGACCTCCACATAGTATCCCCTCCACCTCGCTGAGGGTCCCCCTCTGTGCCCCCTGGCAGAGGCGCAGAAGGGCCCAGAGGGGAGCCGTGTGTTTGGGGGACTGTCTGCCCCTCCCCCTGCACTGCTGCTGCTCCTCTGCCCCAGGGTCCCCAGCTGCCCCAAGCTGTGCCCCAGAAGACACAGGGACCTCTCTGTACCCCAGGGCCACAGGGCCCCAGATCACCTGCCCCATGTGGACAGCACTCGGAGGGTGAGGGGAGGGTCACCGTGTGTAGGAGGCCGGCCTGGACTGTATAGTTATGCGGTTCCGGCTGGCCTCCAACTGACATGCGTATCCTGGGCTGGCCTCGAATGTGCAGCGACCCTCCTGTGTCGGCCTCCCGAGGGGTGGGATAACAAGCATGCACCATCACACCTGGCAAAATCCACTTGTAAAATGTACAGTCAGGGTTTTTACTGTATTCAGGAAGCAATGTGATCAATACTGTCAAATTCCAGAATCTCAGAAAGAAGCCGTGTACCCGTTATCACTTACCTCCCCCTCTCTCCCTTCCCCAGGCCCAGGCAACCGCAATGTACACTCTGCAGGAATTCATCCAGTCTAGACTTTTGATAGAAGGGGAATCATCCATTATATGACTTTTCAGACTCTGATGTTTTCATTTAGTTTAATGTTCTCTCTCTTCCTTTTTTTCTTTCTTTTTCCTTTTCCTTTTTCTTTTTTTCCTTTATTTTCTTTTTCTTTTTAGTCTTTTTGAGACAGTATCTCACTATGCAGTTCAGGCTGGCCTTGAGCTCACTTTGTAGCCCAAACTGGTGTCAAACTCACAATGATTTTCCTGCCTCAGCCTCCTGAGTGCTGGGATTACAGACCTAAGACACCACATCTGGCTAGTTTAATGTTCTCAATAGTCATCCATTTCTCTCCCCTCTTATGGCCAAATAACATCCAGTTGCATTAAGTAGGACCAATCTTGCTGCTTCTTTCTGAAATCAGATCTCCACGCCATGTGACTGACCCTGATATTCTCGTTTTTGAAGCCTCCGCTATTTCCTTCCTAACCACGTTTATTGACAGAGAGCCAGTGTATAGTGTTGTGTGCTGAGAACTAGTTTTGCCTTGCTATGATAAAACCCCAGAGGAAATCAACTTCAAAATCGGGAAGGTTTCTCTTGAATCACAGTTTTGGAGGCCTCAGGTCGTGGTTGTCTCTGTTGCTTTTGGGCTGTGGCCAGACAGGGCTTGTGGGGGAAGAGATGCTGTCCATCTCCAGAGCAGGACGAGAAGGAGGCTAAGGAACCGGTGCCCACAGTCGGCTCTGGGGCAACCTGGGTGCCAGGGCTGCCCACTGGGCCTCAGCTCTTTACAGATTTATTTCTCACCAGGGTGCACGTGTAGGCAGGGTGGGCCGTTTGTGGTGGGGAGTCGCTCCACATGGACATTCCGCCTCTGTCCTCTTCAGTGCCCCTCTTCCCCCTCCCACCGTCCCTAGGTCCCCTCCCCCTCTGCAGAGGGTCTGCTTTGTGGCACAGAGGGACCCTACTGTGCATAACGGCCACCCTTGCTTTCCCGATCATCTGCTGGTGGGCGGATAGCCAGGGGTGTGCGTAGATCGCTGCGGTGTGACATCCGACTCTTTCGGGAAGATGCCAGCAGGGGACAGCTGAGCTGAGTGGAATTTCCACTTCGAGCGTTTGAGGACGCTCTGTCCTGTACGGTTCCACAGCGGGGCACCAGGCACACCCCCACCCACAGTGCAGGGGTCCCTCTCCCCACAGCCGCGCCAGCACCCCTGGTTCCTTGAGTGCTGGGTGGCGGCCACCCCTCCTGGGGCCCTGCCATCTTCCCACAGCGCCACGCTGAGGGCCAGGCCTTACTCTCTGTTGCTCGTGTGTGTAGAGAGACCTTATCCCTGGCACACTCTCACCTCTGCAGGAAGATACGGAGGCAGGACCCAGCGTCCTCCACAGCCGAGCTGGCAGGCGGGATGGTCAGGCAGGCAGCGCCCATGGGTGGACGCTGTCATGGGGCTGTCCCCTCTCCTCGGATCCTCTCCACCAAGCGAGGCTTACGTCTGGGCTCTGGTGGTCTTGGCACTTGTGGCGCACCCTGGATTGGCCTTCATGGCTGGACTCGGGTTATGGGTTTTTAGGAGGAAACCCTCGGGGTTGCAGTGGTTTCCCTGTGTCATGTTGCAAATCCGCACTGGCAGGTTTACCGCCGTGGGTGGGTGTGATCACTGCGCTGAGGCAGTACAGGCCGGTTTCTGTAAAAATGCTCTTTTCCTTCATTCCATAAGGTACTCCTTATTTTTATTTTATTTTATAATTTTTTTGGAGGCAGTGTCTCTCTATGTAGGTCAGGCTGGCCTCAAACTCACAGGGACCCTCCTGCCTCAGCCTTTTGAGTGCTGGGATTACAGGCACGCACCACCACACTGGGCTATCGTGTACTGTTCGGCAGGAAGTCATTGTGTTTTTCCACACTGCAGGAGTGGGGACTTACATCCCTCCCTCTGGAAGGCAGAATACCTGTGTAAATTACTGGGAATTTCTAGGCCTGGGGGCTTTGCCATTTGCCTCCATTTATTCATTGATTTAGTTTTTAGTAAATCATTATTTATACCATATGGACCATGGGTATTTATTTTACACTTGGGGTTATAATCCAGCACTATTTCATTTTTTTGCTCTAATTGGGTCATGGGGAGCTCTTTTCACTGGTGCCCCATTTTTTGACATGGCTCCATTACTATGGATGTGTTAATCAGCTTTCCATACCTCAGAGAATTGACTGGTAAGAGAGATTTTCTTTGGGCTCACGGCTTTAGCAGGTTCAGTCCATGGTTGGTCGACCCTGTTGCTTTTGGGTCTGTGGTGGGGATTGTGTGGTAGGGAGAATGCTGACCTGGTGGCAGCTGGAAAGCAAAACAAACCAACCAAACAGACACAAGTGACAGGGTCCTTCAATGTCCCCTCTCCCTGTGACCTAACTTCCTGCCACTAGGTGCCACCTCCTCAGGGTTCTACCACTGTCAGTCATGCCATGGGTTGGGGACCAAGCCTTTAACACACGGGCCTTGGAGGGCATTCTAGGTCCAAGCTCCAGCAGTGGGCTTCTCTCTGTTTGTTCTGAACACTTCCTTGTTTTCCGGCACTGCAGGATGCTCCAGGATTCTCCTGTATATTACATACCTGCCCAAGGTGCAGAATCGGCCATTTCTCCAGGGATCTTGGTCCCTTTTAGTGGAGAATGGGATTAGATCTGGTGCCAGGTGTTCTCACTGCAATGGCGTGGTGTTTCTTTTAGGCTTCAGGGCAGGCAGAGCGAGGAGGTAGACGTGTGTGCACCAGTGTGTATCAGCGTTTCTACAGACAGCTCGACCCTCTGCACCCACAGAGTGAGACACGATGTCTCCAGCTCTGCTTGGCTACCAATGGGAAACTGACCGCTCCCATCCACGGTCACTGCTCGGTGTGCTCTGTGTGTGTCAGAGCTGTGACCCTAGACCCACCCGGGGTACAACGTAGTCAGCTGAAGTGCAGAGTGCATGGGGTGGGGGGGGGGCTGCCTGGCTCAGGAGAGGCTCACACCTGCCCTGGAGTGTGGAGGGCCTGAGCTTCATTCCAGGAGAGCTGGGAGGTGAAGTGGGTTCATTGTTCCTGCTAGTGACTTAGAAAGAGCAGCCGGAGCTTAGAAAGAGCCCCAGCGCCCCGAGGTACCCCGCAGCAGCGGCTTAACTATGTGGGGATGGGTGGCTTGCACATGGCGGACAGGCTTACTGCCCTGATTTTTGCTACATGCCAAGTGGGTGTAAAAGATCCCTCAGTCAGCTGTGCCTTGTCTCCCCAAGACAGAGGAGACACATGTGTGTCAGGAAGGCACACAAGTTCCAGAAGTGGAGGATGAGATGGCAAGTGTGGTACAGATGATGCGATGCAGTGTAGGGTGCGGAAGGGCTTGGGAGGGGGTGGGACTATGAGGCGCCTGCTAGGGGTTAGGTGAGCTTGGAGAGCAAGGTAAGGGCCAGGTGATAAAGGCTGGGTGCTTGGTCAAGCAGCCATGCCAGCCTAGCAAGGTGGTGATCACCTGTAATCTCAGCATTCTGGGAGGCTGAGGCAGGAGGACTCCAAGTTCAAGCCTGGCAACTCAGTGACATATTGAGACTCTGTCTTGAAAAATGAAAAAAAAAAGATTGGGGAGCTAGTTTAGTGCAAAGGCCCTGGGCTCAATATGCAGCACACACACACACACACACACACACACACACACACACAGCCATGCCCTTCTTTTGTGCATCTTCTTAAAGGAATTTGAGAGGGTTTGAAAACCTTCAGAAACAAAGAAAAACAGACCTAAACTGGGGCAGCAGAAATCACTTTGTTCTGTCCTCCTTGAAGGATCAGCAGGGTTTACAGCTTGCACTGTAATTCTAACACATCTGGGGGGTGTTCATCTGTCCCGTCTGCTTCCCGTTGCTTTGCACCCTGCCTTCTGTGGCTTCTTACTTGAGGGATTCGTGTCAGCCTGCTTTGAGCTATTTAAGGCACATTGCTGTGACTCTGAGGGAGACACCAGTTCTTCTGAGCTGTGATGGAGGCTCCCGAGCGGGTGTGGGAGTGGTAGGAAGGAGGAAGCCAGCTCCACAGGGAGAACGCATGCTTTTGTTCACTCAGTCCGTCCCTGGCCTGGGTACTGAGCTCTGTGCCAGGCACTGGCTGATACAAAATGAGCCATAATTCCAGTGCGTGTCCCTGAGGGCCTGGCACTCTGCCTGGAAGAGGAGGCGAAGTCAGCAGAGTAAGCTAGGGCTGTGCGGCCTGCTGGCAGGTGTCAGGACACGGAAGGGGATCCCGGAGACCCTTCTGGACTCAGAGGTGAGCTTTGCAGGTTTGGAAGCTGACAGTGGATGTAAATGGGTGTCGTGCAGGGTGGTGGAATTCAGGTGTGGAGTAGTGTTAAGTGCAAATACATAGGCTCAAGGAGGAGGCCACCAAGATGGGCACCCCAAGTCCAGGCACCTCTGACCACAGTAGCCAAGGCCCCTTCACAAGCACAGGGACTCTGGGGTGCCCTGCGCCCCACCTCAAGGTGCTCATCTTTGACATTTGTGCTGTGTTTCTGAGGCGGCAGACTGGAGAGAAGAGCTGTCTCTTCTTGCTCTTGAACCTTCACTCAGCGCGAGCTGAGAACGCATCTGCTGCAGTAACGATCTCTATAATTAGAAGCCGAAATTACCCGCATCACATTTTTTGACACTTTTATGCATACTCTTCTGTTCAGATGTAACACTTTTTTTTTTAAACCATTGCCCTAGTTCTGAGATTAAATATTGTATTCAGTGTTTCCAGCACATCCCTTCAAGGCCTTCGCACTGGTATGGCACAATATTTGCAAGTAGGAAAGCAGTGCTCCAAATGTGTTTCCATGTTTCTGGGCGTCAGCGGGAGGCGAAAAGGCTGCCAGTGCTTGAAACGTGCAGGCTCAGTGCGGCTTGGTCTCATGGGCTGTTCAGTCCTCTGTAAAAGCGGCTGGAATAGGGTCTGCTTGCTGGGCATTTTCTCCCCTAACAGTCTCTTTGCCCTTGGGTGATTTCCTGCGTGATTCTTACCATAGGAGACGGCACCATGTGGTCTAATGTCTGCTCTCATAGCAGAATGGAGCATCAGGCCTTTGATGGGCTGTCTTTAACCAGGGACAGATTGTCCTTGTGTACACCACCCCAGGCCCTGCCCCTCCACGGGGTTAACTCTTGAGGCCCACGGCCAGGACTCCCCACAGAATGAAGCCTCAGGGGCCCACGCAGCCACTTGCTGACCCTCGAAGGCTGCGTTTCCTCCCCTATAGTGTTTCCTGGAGTCCACCCCTCAGTGCTTCTCACTGGGATTCCCCTCGGGAAAGCCCGGGGGGGGGGCAGCAGGGAGCCCGCACGGAGACTTAAGGAAGGTTTGAGTCAGGCCAAGTTTATTTATGACCTTGATTTCAGATCTTGCATTTGATTTTTATCCTGACGCAGTGATCCGTCCATGAGCTCCAGTGTAGCTGCTTCTCTTTATAGCAGATCTTTCCACGCGCTTTCTCTTACTTGATTTTCAGCGGGGCTCCCAGGGTTAGGTGGTGTTACACCCTCTGCGTGGACAAAGAATTGAAACTCAAAGAGATGATGTGTTTGGCTCAAAGACCTCCATGGAAAGGCAGTACGATGTAAAAGCCAAGCGTGCATGTCGCCACCATGGAAACTGCTGTTCCTGACACGTTTCCTTCACCTTCCTGCCAGTGAACGGCCTTCCCACTCCCAGGTTAACCCTCGTCCTGTCTGCAGAGCTTAGTTTTGTCTGTCCTTGAACTTCCTGTGAATGGAACTATGTGTGCCCCTTTGCACCTGGTTTTCTTCGCTCCCTTATGTGATGTCTTTGAGAGTCATCCGTATCCTTCTGTCTCATCAGCTTCAACGGTTGTTCCACTGGTTCCCCGCTGTGTCAGTTTCACTGTGTCAGTTCCACTGTGCGAACACACCCCATGGTGACAACCTCCAGGCCTGCTGGTGGCCACTGGTGTTTCCCCAGGTTCAAACTCCTCTGAAGAAAGTCCTATGACTATTTGGGTGCATGTCTTTTTCTGGACTTGCGCTTTTTTCTTTTTTTCTCTTGAGTAGATACCCAAGAGCAGAGTGGGATTGCGGGGCCATCTGTTTAACTGTTAGAAACCACTGACCAGTATCTCAGTTGAACCACTTTGCACCATCACCAGCAGGTTGAGGGGTAGGAGTGGGTATTTATTTATTTATTTATTTTTTTGGTACTGGGAATCGAACCAGGACCTTGTGCTTGCCAGGCAGGCACTGTGCTGCTGAGCTGTCTCTGGGGACCAGGAGTGGGTTTTTAATGTGTCTCCTTCCCATTTAATCTTTGGGTC
Organism: Dolichotis patagonum; assembly: GCA_004027295.1. NCBI lineage: Eukaryota > Metazoa > Chordata > Mammalia > Rodentia > Caviidae > Dolichotis > Dolichotis patagonum. The sequence continues at coordinate 37,775 of PVJX010014080.1, forward strand.
TTAACACAAACCCACTGATGCAATCTGCTCTTCACCTCTCAACTTAGTGAAAAACTCTTCTGTGAATTCCCGGTACTTCTTCACTTGCCAGTGGCTGTAATCACACAGGAAATCAGCTGAAGACTCCAGGTCACTGCTCCAGCCTGCTCCGTTGTGGATCTGTTAGGGGCTCCTTGGATGTGGCCCCCAACACTGTGTCCTTGGGCTCAGCCAGGTGCCAGCACGCAGGGCTGGCTCAGTGATGTGTGTCCCAAAGAGGCCTGCCTGATGGCCTGGCAGCCCTGCTGTGCCCAGGTTCGCTGTGTCCATCCTCGGATCTGTCTCACTTCTCGTGCCCCCCCCCCCCCCGCTGTCCCTGGACTTCTCCAGGCTGAGCCTGAGTACAGCACTGTCACCTCCAGGCCCTGTGAGCCTGTGGGCATGTTGTTCCCTCTTGGAGCAGGGCCTGTCCCCGCTGTCCCATTCTCCCCTACTGGATGCTGCCCAAGTCTTGTCTCTAATGTTCCCAGGACCAGCTGGGTCCCCCTCCCCCAGCTCCCACAGTAGCCCATCAGTCCTTCAGGCCTCTGCTGTCCCCATCACTGTGGGCTCTGGACTCTCCAAAGCCATGCAGCTAAGGGGCGTGTGTGTGTGTGTGTGTGTGTGTGTGTGTGTGAAACTCGTCATTGCACACATGTGTCTCCTAACACTCTGTAATCTTTAATTAAAAATATACCCCATCACCCTTTAGGTCTTGAATAGATACTCCAAGGACAGCCTTTCACAACCCGGCTGGAATAAGTTCTGTCCCTAATCAGCTCTCTGTGCAGTCAGCGCCTCTCCTGTACAACAGTGTCATTAAACACCGCATAGGGCAGCTGCACAGAGACCTGAGCAGATGTTCCAGAGTGGGAGGAATCCAGTGTCCCCCTTAAGGGGAGAAGGGGGAAGGCAGGTGGTGGAGACAAGGGGACCAACACAAAGTGGGGGCCCAAGGGGACACCTCCAACACCAGCTTCCAGATTCAGCTCAGCCCTCCTCTCCCGAGTGCCCCAGGGACCAGCATCGTCTTTAGGAATGTGGCCTGACCAGGCCCCCACATTCCTCGCCCCCGGCTGGTGCACAGTGTCGCTAAGCAAAGCCAGGCCCTCATACTGGTGGCACTGGCATCACGGGGCACTCTAGAAACGCAGGGCTTTGGGTTCCTCCAAGGGGTGTGGATCTTCCCTGGTCTCCGGCGTCCTCTCTATGTACCACATCCTCGCTGGACTGCATGACTTGTGGCCTGAATGCACTGGAGCCCCCCTCACCACCATCTTTGCAATGATCTGGTCTCTCATTTTTCCACAGGATGCCCTCATCCAACGTTTCAGACTGGCCGTGCCTGGAAACGGCCTTGCTAGTGCCCAGGTCTAGCATGTGCCCCTGCTACGAGGTCATTAGTCATGTCCCCATGGGGATGTGAGCTCCTCGAAGGCAGTGGCAGTGACTCATTGGTCATGGTCCTGGCAGGGCTCCCGGGACCATCAGACGTGTGGCAGGAAGTCAAGGCATGTTTACTGCTAACCGACCCTGTACTCCAGTGGTGCCTCCCCTGTGCTATCTCCTCCGTGCTGAGCCCACCTGGTGCAGTGTCTCCCCGGGTGTCACACATTGGGGTCAGGGAGCTGGAGGCAGGCTGCTGTCCATCAGCAGCCCCAACCCAGCTGGAAGACCTGGGCTTGGACTCAGCGGGGCTGAATGCTTGAGTGTGAGTTAGTGTGTAAAGGCTACAAAGTCAGCACTTAGCTTGCACATTGCCCCAGAGCTGCTCAGGGAGGCTCCTGAGTGAAGTTGTTCACATCTGCTCCGTCTCCTCTACTCCCCACCCCCATAAACTGGCGCAGCACACAGTAGGGCCTCAGTAAGTGCTTGTGGAATGAAGGCAAGAGTAGGCAAAGGACATTGGCTCAGTGCTGAACACAGGAATCGTGACAGTGCCCAGAGGAAAAGCCGCCTGTGACCCCAGCTGAAAGCCATGTGTAAGGCAGAGGGCTTGAAACACACATGTGGAGCCCCACAGATAAATGACGGGCTCAGAGCCTGCCCTGGGTGAGTCTGACAGCTGGATTTCTGGAATCATCCTTCTACACAGGTGGGCATCCTTGCAGCTGAGGGAGCAGAGTTTCAGACCACGCAAGGGGCACCATTCCAGGGGAAGCCCCTTTCTCAGTCTGTCCCTCTGCCAGGGCACTCAGCAAACACTGTTAACATTGGGTGGGAGATAGGGTGGCTGTTCCAACTGGGTTGACAGCTAAGGAAAACCCATCAATCTTTGCCTCCTGCTGTCCTCTGTTATTCCGCCAGGAGAGCAGAGGCGCTGATGTGCTTTGGTTTGGGCACAGGAGGGATAAATAACATTTAAGCAATGCCATGAGCTCTTTTTTCCCTCCTTGGTGCTGAACCAAGCAAGGACTCATGCACGCTGAGCAAGAATTCCACCACTGAGCTGTACCCGCAGCCCCACTTCATGCTTGGTTGCTAAGCAGCCTTGAATCAAAAAGCTAGTTTTTCCCCCCAAAAAAGCTAGTTTTTTAAAAATAGAAGCTTTCCTTATGGATTTGGAAATTCCAGCACGAAGTGAGGGACGCAGCTGCCACTCAGGCAGACCCTGTGAGGACCCAGCACTCTGGGTCGCCCTGAAAATCGCTCTCCTTGGTGCTGAACCAATCGCCTGGGTGCATAAGACCCTCCCTTGCCCGATGCACCCGACACCGGGAGCCTGATCGGTGATTGATTCTCCCCTGCAATCCCCTGTCTCTTCCCTGTCTGCTGCGACCCCCACCCTGCCCATCTGCTCCACCCTGCAAGGGCCACTGTGCTAAGCCCTGACCTGTCTGTCCCGGCTTCCTCTTGTTACTCTCAGGCCTCCTGCCAACTTCCTTCCATAGTTCACAGCCAAGCCGGCTGGGATTAAGACAATCGGCATTGTTTAAGAGGGCAGTGTTTTTCTACAAAGAGGCTAGCATGAAAATAAGATCGGGGAATCCCAAAGGCAGGCGGGGTGGAGGCTGAGTGGAGTTTCTGAACTTCGGACCAGGTGGGGTACAGGGAAGGCATCTTGGGGACACAGTGATGCTTGAGTATTGAAGGATGAGCAGTTTTGGGGGGAAGTCCCCTTTGAGGAGTAGGAGGGGTGCTTAGCATGTGGGGCTTTTGCAGTCTGAGGCCTCTCACATGAACCCAGAGTAACCCCAGTGCCTGGTTCTGGGGCTCATTGTGTGAGGGAGGTCTTGGAGTTTTGGGGTCCGGAGGGATGAATCTCTGTCCTTCCCATTGCTTTTCCTGCTTAAAGCAGAGAACCCCTATGTCCCCAGGTGAAAGTTTCCATTTACCGAGGGGAACAGCTGGGCCTGCCGCTCTGCCACCGGTCAGATGCTCTGGAACGCACTTGGCTGTGTCTCAAGGGCACAGGCGCTCGTGTCCTCCTCCCCACTGTGCAGGGGATGGGGCTTACTCCGTAATGGGGTCTCGCATTCCCAGGGGGCCCTGGCTCCTTTGCCTCCCACTGAAATGGTCCTGCTGCTGGTAGCAAGGCAAGAGGAGGGCCTGTGTCCCTCTTCCATGACCCTGGCCTGGGGGCAAGGCCGGCACACAGATGCCTCTGTCTTGGCTTTCTAAGGGGGCTGCCCTTCAGCAGAGCAGTGGCTGGGCTTCAGGTGGGGACACTGGAACTCACCACTGTGCCACCCCAGTGCCATTCACCTGGCAGGTGTGGTCTGTCACCATGCTGTCTGCCTGTGGGCGCGAGGGTCCCACTGTCAGTATTTTAGCAGGGGCCTCTGTGTTATGGGGGGATGCACGGCACCTCGGGTGTCCCTGTCCAGCCTTATACAGCTGTGAAGGCCGAGCACTGGTGGAGGTGTGAGATGTGACCACACTGTAGTGTGAAGCAGGGTCCCGGCACCCTCACTCAGTGGGCCAGTGGGGCACTACCACCGGCAGCCAGTTACCGGCTGTCTGAGAGCGTGAGGGAGGGACTGTGGGCAGCTCCAGCCAAACTTGAGCAACCCCTCCCTGGGCCTGGGGGTGGAGCTTCTCATGTTGTCCAGCACAGCCCAGGACGGGGGGCCCAAGGGGCCCTGGGATCTGATCACCTGCCCAAATCCAGGGCCAGGGCAGTGGGGCTACTGTGATAGTGGGCCCCATGCCTGCTCCTCCAGGGACCCCTAACATCTGGAGGAAAGTCTTGCTGGGAAGAAGGTGCTTGCATGCGTAACATTGCTAAAAGTTTGTCAAAGTCTGGGTCAAACCTTACTGCCCCTGGGTGCTAGGAGCTTGGAGCTATGCACATGCGTTGCCCAGAGGAAGGAGCCCACGAGATCCCTGTTCGATCTCCAGTTTCTCTTCTAGACATTTTGGGCCAAGAAACAAGTTTAGAAAGGGAACTGCTGACAGTTTTAGAACATTCAAATGGTCCTTAGGATCAGAGTTGCTTAGGGAGCTTTGGATGTGCTCTCTGCAAAGGAGAGAAAATGGGTAAGCAGCTTTTGTGGACAAGGTAGTGCTGCACGCTGAAATGACGTAAGAACTCTTTGGAGTTAATGCCATTGCCGTTCCTACACTGCTGGGAGGGAATGCGATTGCTTCAGTTATTGGGAATATAACTGGGTCACATCTAGTAATGTTTCAATTACACACAGGCTTTGCTCCAGAAAGTCTACGTGTGTGAGTCTGTTCTGCAGAAATAAAAACACCAGATTGAATGATTGCATATATAACGATGTTTATTATTTGTGGGGGGGGGAGACCCAACTGGCAACAGTCTGAAGGTCCATCGACAAAGATTAAATCAACCATAGTATTCCTGTACCATGGACTATCACACAGCAATGTAAAAAGGACAAGTGAGCTGAGCACAATATATCTGAGCATATTAAGGGGTGGGGCTACACCTCCAGATGGAAAAGGGGATGGGGCTGGGGAAAAAGAAACTAAAAATCATAGGAAAATGGACAAAAACCTTGAACAATGAAAACATTTAGACTCCAGAAGCTCACCTGTATTATTATAGCTAATTCAGGCATTTGTATATACAGATGGATAAGAGGATAAGAAGTAGGAGGTTGCAGAGGAAATGGAAACTAACTTAATTTAATGGCACGATTGGAGTCTTTTTTCTGTTTTTTATTTAAAAAAACCCTTACACCTTAAAAAAACAACATTCAGAGGGCCAAGAATGCCACGGTCGCTGAAATCATTCATACTGTAAAATGAGCTGGGCACAATAATTCAGAAGCACCTCACGGTGTTTTGCTCATAGCAGGTGCAGGATAGGCCTTGGCTCAGGTGAAAAGCCAGGCTCCCAAAGTCAAGCGTGAGCAAGGGTGTCCAAATTCACAGCTCCAATAAAAACTCTAAGAACAAATCTCCCATTCGAGCCCCTTCCCCGTGGGAAGCGAAATCCTTTAGGGGGCGCTGCTGTGCGCATCCTTGTAATTAAACTCACAGCCGGCGCGCTGTTCCAAGGCCAGCCTCACCCTCCGAGTACTTTTTCTTTCTTTAATAGCACTCTTATCATTTTTAAAAATGGGCTGCAAGCCTTAAGCCCCCAGCTTTGCACTCAGATCTGGAACTAAGGAGGCTGGGGAAACCCAAGGTGAATGTAGGGTCTGCAGGGAGGCTTTTGTCCTGGGCTGCTCCGCCCCAAGTCCTTCCTCGCTAAAACCTTCCAAGTGTGCCCTGGAGAAGAACCGAGAGCGGCAGTACTGGGTGAAACCAACCCCAGCGCACTCCTTCCCTCCGCGCGAGGCTCCGAACAAACGGGAGACCGGATTCAGCTCGGCGCTGCAGTCTCCACGGCCGCCCCGCACTCCTGCGAGGACCCCAGATGGTGTGGGGCACCCCAGGGCATTAGATTCGTGTTGTACTTAAAAGAGAGTCATTTAAAAAAAACATTTTAAAACTAGTGAGGTGCTGCACCAACTCGCGCAGGTGACAGGCACGGGTTCCTCAGTGGAACACCATTTCTTTTGCCCTTTTTGGTGGGTAGTTGTTTTGCTGTGAGACGTGATTTACAGAGCTGACAGCCCTCGCCAAAGCCAAAGTGGTGTCCCAGGGACCTAGGCGATCGCGGAGAGCGCCACGCACAGGAAGCCTCTTTAATAACGTTTCCGAGAACGCGCCTAAACCCGCGCACATAGGCCGGGGGACCCTGCAAGCAAACGCGTGTGTCGCTGGAAGACGCTTTTCTGCGCACACGGACCATCGCTGGCAGGGGAACAGCAAGCGCTGAGCCTTCCTGTGAAACAGAATGCCACCGCAACCCGCTGCAGCCCGCTCTGCTCTGTGCCCGGCGGGGCCCTATTCCCTCGCAGCCTGACACCCCCCCCCTTTATTTTAAATCAATTTCCTCATTATATTTGTGTTTAGCTACATGGGTTAAACTCAACTTCCATGCACCAAGATATCAAAGCACACAGCGGGTGGTCAGGTCTTTCATTTACCGTCTAAATCTGTTTCCTTAGAGAACGCCAGCCCCGCCGGCTGGATTAGGGCCTTGCCAGCCACAGAGAGACCAGAAGGCGGAGCAGCAAACACTCGGCTGGCTATGGCAGAGTCCTGCGACTTTGGGTGGTCTGCTTCACCCCTGAGCCTCAGTTTCCTCATACGGAAAATGGGAATCCCACTGAACAGATACCGGGGGAGCTCCTTCAGGACACACGGGGTGGGAGTGGGAGGGGGACGGGGGTGACTGCAGCCTGCCCACCAGCTCACCGAGGGGGCTGCCAGCTTCCTTTCCAGCTTATTTCACGAGGCCCCACATGACCAGTAGCCCACAGACCATCGCCGGCTGGTTCGCGGCCACCCGGAGCCCTGCTCCGCTGCTGTCCAACCAAAATTCACAGCGCTTGGCCGAGCACAGCTCCTTGATCAGCCGCCACAGGACCTGCTGGTGCAGCTTGTGGTCCTGCTTCTCCCCCGAGAGCTCCGCCTGGTTGGCCGCCTGGGTGGCGTTGATGCAGCTGGCGATCAGAACCTCCTGGGTCACGCTGGTGTCGGCGCAGCCGTCGTAGTGGATGCCGTCCGGGAACTGCCAGTAGTTGGCCTCGTAGTAGCGGTTGCCCTCGGCTCCGAAGTCGATGTCCAGCCTGTGGCCCTGCTTGATGAAGGCTCCCGGGGGGCTCGCGGCCACGCGGGCCTCGGTGACTTGCGACGGGCTGGGCGTGGGCTTCCGGCCCCACCTGATTCTGTGCTTTACGCCCCGAGCAGCGACAGAGGAGAAGTGGCAGTGGAGCAGGACGCAGACCACGGCCAGCGCCCACACACGCAGGGGCGTCTTCATCGCGGCAGAGTCTGAGGGAGACAAGGACCAGCCGTTAACATCCCCGCCGAGCTCCCGGGCCTCCCAGGGATTTCCTCTTTTCTTTTCTTGGGATTGGACCAGAGTCTTTCCTGGCCTTTTCCTTCCTCCCTCCCTTTCTGTCTTACTCCCTGCCCCACTTCTTCCCTCTCTTTCTTACCAGCTCTCCCTCTCTTTCTTTTGAGCAAGGGTGTCACTAAGTTACTAAATTCTCCAGGCTGAGCTCAAATTTGCAATCCTCCTGCCTCAGCCTCCCAGGGTGTGTCCCAGTATGTCTATTTTTTTTCAGCACTGGATATTGAACCCAAGCCTCATGCATGCCAGGCAACTGCTTGAGCACTGAGCCACACCCCAGGCCTTGTGTGTAGCAGATTTTAAGCAAAGAAAGCATGCTGGCATCATTTCCATTTTCCCAGAAGCACCACAGTACGCCTGTGCTTGGGCTGCACAGGGTCAGCTCAGAGCCTCTGTTTCTCAGCTTTTGCTGGGAATTATTCCACCCAGGGCCTGATCTTGGCTTTCTCAAGCAGTTAAGAAGCTGCGACTGACAACGATGAAGCCTTTGAATAAATGAGTAATGAGTTAGCACATACAGGGTTACATTAGTATTCCCAAGCTTTCCAGTCAAAGGTTCCTGGGAGGTAAAAGAGCTTGAATTAAACATGTCTGCCCGTGGAC
>PVJX010014081.1:0-45764 GCA_004027295.1 Dolichotis patagonum
TTTAATTTTACCCTATTGATATAATTGCATGTATATTTGAGTGGGTAAGATGGATGACCATATTGTTGTTTTTGTCAGATCGTGGAGCAGAACTGTTAACAGTCTCACTGTTTGAATGTCTACTTTACATGTTTTAACTTTGTAATTTGAACAACTATTTCCAAGAAGTCAGTATGTAATTAGTCAAGTAATAATTTCTGAGGTTTTATTGTTGTTGTACTTTTCCTTTTTTCCTTGGAATACTGTATGGTTGCTACCCTTTATTCTGTTTTATTTTGTTTTGTTTTTTCCTCTTTAAATAAAATTATAAAAAAAGTAGCAGAAGTTATTATTATTTAATGATTTGCCATTTGTTAATTAAGTTTCCTCAAATGTGAGAGACATAGGCAAGGGAGTTTAAACTACTTTCCTCTTGTCCAAACTGATTTTTTTTATTTTTCCTTCTAGAGAGTCTGTTGACTGCTAACCTGAAGTTTGCAAGCTGTGTTTGACACTAACAAAACCACTTTTAGGAATAAAACCTTGTAAGGTGTCTTAAATATCACCTATAAACTGTATAATTTTTAGGCAAACTGAACAGTCTTGAGCCTCTATAAACCACTTAGAAAATAATTTACTACTTAAAAAATGTATTATTCTTGATGAAATTCCTAAGCCACTCTCTCTGTTACCGTCAGAACAGTCTTTCTCTTTCAAGTTTTTAGTATAGTTGCCTAAAACCAATACTTTGACTGTTGAAAATTTGCCAAGTTCAAATTTTTTGTATCAAATCAAAATAATTATTTACTTGATGAGGTTATACTGCTTAAAAACCTAGTATTTTATCTGTACTTACTAATCTGAGGGAAATAATTGGAATAAGTAGAGATCATTTATTACCAAAAATTTTTAAAAAACAGAGCAAATATATTCTTTCAAATATATTCTTTCAAATATATTCTTATATTTAAAGGAATAACAGAAAAATCAGAGTAAATATGTTCTTTTTATACTTAGGAAAATATAAAATGCTCTTACATTAACTGTAGCCATTTCCTTCCACTCTCATTTCCTTATGAAAGTAGCTAATTTTTGTATGTATTACTTACCTTTGTTTTTATTTTACTTCATATTTGCTTTCAGAAAATAGAATAACCAGAGTATTAGGATTGAAATTGAAAGCAAAATTTCATTCTGTATTTATTTGGCTATGGTAGGGGTAGGGCACGAAGGGGCCATGATGGTCCCTTATTCCAATTATTTCCCTCAGAGGTGTTTCTGTATACTTAACTTTTTATAGTGAAGTGATGTATTACATTTTATCCATACAAATGATGGAAAATTTAATTTTTTAAAAAATAGATAGTAAGGTCCTTGAAAAGGTAATTTTAAAGTTTCATACCTGAGTAAATGGGAATTGTAATTATCACTATCCCAAGGAATCCTTGCTATGTTTCTCTTTTTTTAACCACTGTCCAAGAAGTTTTTTCTTAAACAGGACTAGACAAAGTGGTAATTGAATTAGTTATTTCTCATATGCAATAAACAATCAAGTAGGAATAACAATCCCCAATAAGACAGTTAATGGGACAATCCTAAAGTATCATGATCATCTCTGTAACATAAAGTCTTACTTCTTATTCATACTTTGTGTCCACAGCACGTCAGCAGAAGGACTAGTGAGGACCTACCCACTGTAACACCCAGGGATACAGGTTAACAAAGCAGCCACCATCTGACCATTGTCACAGAAATGGGACTCTCTGGAGAATCTTAGACACAGTACTAAAACATACCATTTCTGCTTGCAGTCTAGTGGCCAGAACCAGCCACATGAAGAATATCACACCTTCCCGCATGACACAGTGACAAAAAAATGTAATCCTATATTGAAATGAGATGGATCCTATATTGAAGAGCTGGAAATAGGGAACTGCACAATGACTTGTCTGTTTTCATAACCAAGATCTCCATGGAACAGAAAAAATATGTTCTATCTCTTTTCCATATGTGTCTCTTTCCTTCTGTTCCCTGAAGCAAACATCATTAACTGACAGCTGGTGGGAGAGGAGACATATGAGGGGAGAAGTATGCGCGGCTTGCCTGAGGGGTTATTTAGTTATGCTAGCACAAGGCACACAGGTAATGTAGTGCAATGAATATGATACATAAACATTTTCTTTCTTTCTTTTATTTTTGATGTTAAATAAAATTTTGAAAGAGGCCATTGATTTGGACTAGGGTAAGTCTAGCAGGTCAAACCAATACGCAATTTAATCACAGCAGCTGAACTTTAGTTAATTACAGAGGACTCGGTTACCAATTAACCAATTAACTTGTCTCTGCCTTACTTCCATTTTCTGTAAAAGCTGTCAGATCCCATTGTCGCTTGAAGTTCTGAGAATCTGCTCTGGTTCTGAATGTTTCCTTCCTTTGCTTTCTTGTTTTATTTTTTCATTGTTTATATAAGCTCTACTCAGTTTTTAATTGTCCTGCTGAATTTTTTTGTGTGGGTTATCACAGGCTTCACACCCTTCCACAATCCTTTTCCTCATTTGTCCACCACACTGCCATCGTATAGTTTGGCAGCATCAAAACTTATAAAATGATAAGGAGCAACAGAATTCAAATATGCAAGGGGATAGTTTTACATTCATCTGCAAACGGTAACCTTTCTAAATAACCACAAGGGGAAATCAACCCAAAGAACAACTTCAATGTAAATTTTTAGCTGCTGGATTTTCAAATGAAGTAACCAGTATGTGTATGGTTCTCCAGTGCAGTATCTGTGTTAAATCTCTCTGCCATGGTCATCTTCAGCCACCACGTGGCTTTGTCAAATCCATGCAGATCGCAGTGGGCTTTCCCAAGGTGACTGGAGCCCACCCCAGCACAGCACCGAGAGATCTAGGCATCAGGATCTTCCTTGGTGTGCACCTCAGTTTCCAAAATTACTCTCCATTCTTCATCTCTGTACACACACACACACACACACACACACATGCAAACACACTCAGACACACACACAAATGCACATACACACATACTTTAGAAGGGCAAAAACTAATTTTCTATCACAATATGGAAACTCCCAATAAGGAAGGCAGGCCCTTTTCATAAGTGCTTCGCTGTTTTTAAAGCTTTCTTTTAAACAATACCGTAAATGCAAACATTATACTAAGAGGAATTAATTTCCCACTGTAACTCTTACCCCTTAGTGGCCACCCGGATCTGTTGAGAACAAGGACAATTACCAATTTTGAATCACGAATCTCTGTTCCTTCCACCTTTGCTACATAAGCCCCTGGCTAGCCCTTTGACGCAGCCTTTTCAAATATCTGGGTGTAGTTGCTATTGGGGGGCAGGGGTTGGGTGGGAGTAAGCGAAAGGTTTGATCTTTCTGTTCTTATCATGCTGCCTCTAGACTAAGCAACTCACGAACCATGAGTTTTATACCTCTTTCTTGGACCCTGGATTACCTAATCCACCCAGGCAAGATACCTGCAACCAGGCCAGACTCCTGCTCTTTCCCAGGTAGACCTTTGCGCTTGGCTGTGGAGTCTTGCTGTCCTCCGTTTACTCACATTTTTCTACTCTCCTGACCCTTAACAAAACTCGGAACACTGTTATGACACCCTTGCTTCTACTTATGGAAACAGCCAACTCCCTCTGCATCTGCTTTACATCACAGACCTTAAATTCTGCTAAGTTTGCCTGGCATCATTTTGTCAATATGTTCTATTGGTTTCATAGGTAACTATGCAAGTCTTGTTCCACTGAGAGATTATAAACCTAATAGCATGCATTGTAATTCTCTTCTATCCCAATTACTTTCAGCATGGCATTGGTTGATACTCAACTCTTACTGAAAACTTCCTGAATTAAATTCTATTCCAAAAATATTACTCATGTTTCCCATGGTATAAAATGAGAAACTTGAGACCAAGGCTACAAATCATCAGAATGGCAAAATACAGTTGAATAAATGTTCAAACTTAATAACTGTTGAATATTGAATAAATAAATTCTAGAAGCAAAATTAAGAAAAAGAATATTGATAGCTTTAAAAATTTGTTTTAGTCTATACTTAATTCATCAATTTATTTTTTCCTCCCGCCATGGCCGCTTACTGCCTGGCTGCATTTGGCCTGGTCTAGAGCTAACTGTTGCTGTCAGCAACACTTTTCCCACTTACTTGCAATTCTTTCTTATTCCCTCTGTCCTTAGAAAACAAGAGATTTAGTTATCTGAGGGACTGAGTTTATTGTTCTCAATGAGGTATCTAATGATGTAAAAATATAGGGCCTATTAGTCTAGTATAAGTTATAATTGCTTGGTCATCAGTTTTAATTAATCCAGAAACATTTATTGAGTGTTTCAGGTTGGGATAGGGATGAAAAATAAAGTTCAAAATAGATACACTAGATGACTTTCACCTTTAAAAATTTAATGTATTTGCTCTTTTTTTTGTAATGGGAATAAGAACTCGGGACCTTGAGCTTGCCAGGCAGGCACTGTGCCGCTGAGCTATTTCCCCAGCCCCCCCCCCAAATTAATATATGTATTGAAATGTAAAAACTATTTTTAATGAGAATAAGTTCTTCACGGTAACCAAATTATGAAGTTAAGTGACTTACAGCACATTAAGGTGACTAACATTAAAATTTAGTATGAAATATGCCTTGAGAAAGATGGTAGATTTAGGAAAAAGAGATCTTTCAAGAAATATTTTTCATGGAAATTTAACATTAAACATGGAAAAAGGAGAAAAAATATAAATTTATTTTAGAGATTAAAGAAATGCACAATTGCCGGTAGCTATTCATAAGGCAATGATTAGTGATGTTATTTAATCCTGAGTATAATTTAATAGTATGGCAAAATTAAATAAGACATATTCACTACAGTGCAAGATCAGCTTGAAGCACAATAAAGATCTGAATGACCAGATCTGGGTACCCCACATGAATGAATTTTATAGTTCTAAATCAAGAAATTTAAATAAGTGACAGAGAATCACTATAAAATTTATAGGGGAAAGATAAACATAAAATATTTACACATGACTATTTCCAGTCCTGTGTAGGATAATTAGGTTGAAGCATTTTGGAGATATCTTATAAAATTTGTACAAATATTGAAATGTTATTGGATATATTTTTATTATACTGCTTTCTCTTATTTACATAATTATTCGCTTAAATTGTTTTAATGCCAACAAAGAATAACACAAAAAATTTCTTTGCTGAACTGACATTTGTTTTTTCTTTGTCTTCTTATCTTCACTAGTAAATACTGTAGAACTAAATTTAGTACTTAGCCATAGTGATTTAATTCAGAATTTTTGTTGTGATTATCTCAGTGTTTTTAATCATTTGATCTTTTTTCTACTTTCAGAAGAACTTCTTAAATACATAGGTCTTTATATCTTCATTTTAATTCTTTTTAAGAATTAAAAAAATTGATAAAATTGTAACAGGTAAATCTTCATCCCCCAACACAGACATTCTTTTTGCAAATCATTGCTTCCTTCATGCCTTTATTGTGTCTATCTCAGACATATAAATTACTTGTGAAAAGTTAGCTCTTCTGCCCAGTTTTAAATTTAAAAACAAGGACAGTCTCTTTTTATTCTCTATTTATCTATTTGGCATATTCTGTCTACAGTATGAAACTCAGTAGAGAACAAGGCGTGCTAAAATCACAGTTTAGAATGACATTCAGTATCTTCAATATAATCAGATGCATGAGCATCATAACTTTTAATTAAAATAAAATTTTGTTTATCTTCCATTTCTCATGATTAGGAAGAAGTCCAGTATCATGTTTGTCCTCATATCTTTGGGAAGATTAAAAAATAATAAGCAAAACCCACAGACTTACACGGTTCAGGAAAGTGAGCAGGACTCTGGTCTTTAGTTGGTAAGCATCTTCCATAGACGCTTTCTTGATTCAGGTTTGCATGTTTCATCTGATGCCTCCCTCATAGCATCCACTTCTGTGTGAAGACCAAGGGGACCCTGCAGCTGCAGAAGTTCCAGATGTTAGTGTACAGTCTGCACACACAGATGTCCTTGCCCTCTGTTCTTTATACTAACTCAGGTTCAGAGCATGGCCCAATGACTGCCCCCCAGGGAAACTGTCCTCTGATGTTCTCAAGATTCCTGTATTTCACTACACTCTTTCCAACCAACAACTTGCACAGTTCTAACTCTTCTCCTCCAGGGAGCTAGGGAAATATTTGGATGGGTTGAGCTTTTCCAAAGGAAAGGCTTCAGCTCTGGTGGTGTAGAGGAGTGAAGTACTGTATGACACAGGATGCTATGGTGCACATCTCATTAGGCAGCTTTTATTCTCTTTTTGCTTCCCTATTGTAACACCAGCAAAGGGACAGTGATGTCATGTATCGGGTACTCAAGAAATATATGAAGGAAGGACAAGAGGAAGGGCAAAGCTCAGAATCACACATACACACAAATCATAAAAACATGATAGCATTATAAAGTATTCACAAAAATTTGCAAACTTAATATCTCAGTAGATAATCAGCTCAAACTTGGAATGGAAAAGAAATTTAACTGTCAGTAGTATAATGATTCTTAAGCGTTTGAGAATTTGTATTTGAAAATGAATGCTGACAGTTTTCAATTACAAAGTAAACTCGAGGATACCGAGGTAAAAAATAAAGCTAGGTAAAACAAAGACCAGGAAACCGAGAATTTAAAATTGTAGTTTTAAGGAAAGCTGAAATTTTAAGACAAGCTTTTTTTCCTCTTTCTGTTTTTCTTTTGGAGGCCACTGTAGTCTATGACCCCCTCCCTCATCTTTACAGGGGATAGTATTAAATTTCCAAAGGCCCTTTAAAATTTTAATTTAATTTATTTTCTTTCTTTGTCCAAATCCCCGTGCCTGTGAAGGATAGTTTTCTCCAAAGCATGGTTTCATGGGGAGGTGGGGAATATGGCTTCTGTTATCCATGATAGGTCACCTGTAGTTGGGTAAAATCTCCAGACTTCTGAGACTCCCTAAGTTCCTCATGCATATTACAAGTCTCTAGATTTAAATATCTTTGGGGTAGGTATTTTAGTAAAGCCCAACCACTGTGTGCAACTTTTCCAGACCTGATGTTAAAATCACCACTGTCTGGTAACAAAGATGCTTGTTCTGGCCACGACAACAAACCAAAACAAAGCTGCTCAGTGCAGTTCTGACCTGAGCACTGGGGCAGGGTGCGGTGTGCCTACCCAGTTTGAGGCGTGCCTGTGTCATGGCCTGGTTGCGGTGGGCCGCTCTCATGGTGTGACCCCAGTTTGGGGAGGGCTCCTCCTGTGGCAGGACCCTGGTTTAGATGTGCTAGTAGCATGACCCCAGAACCCCTCTTTTCATTTTATTGCCCTTTTCTCTTTCCAAAAGTACACAAGAGAAATCTTAGAGGTGTGCAGTGTACCTTTCTAGAGCATAGATAATTCAATCTCTATCTCTAAAATGTCACCCTTAGGTTATATTATGAATAATTGAAACTAGTTTAATGGGAAAGATAAAAAAATTATTGTTCTTTGCAATGATTCCTGTAAGAAAAAAAATTATTGTTCTTTGCAACAATTCCTGTCTCAGAATTCCTGTAAGAAAAAAATTAGTCTTAGTATGGGGTCATTACAGTTAGAAAGTAAACAGATATAACCTCTCAATGGCACCTTATTTTATAATACAGTCGACTATCTCCTAGGTATTATTATTTTGTTAATCAATTTTAAATCAAAACTCCCATTTGTTTTTCCTTATTTTTATGCTTATGCTTTTATCACACAATTAAATATTTCATTTTCAAATATATTTGACAATGTTTTAATCAAAAAAAGGAAAGAAAATGCTAGATATGAGGACATTTAGGATTCTGGTAAAAATTCTAAAAGAAAAGAAAAAGACAGTCACATAAATATCTTGTGGAAAGAAAAATGAACTTTGCCTATTCCTCAGTTTAGCCCATTTTTCTTGCTTCTTGATTTGTGTAAGAACAAGAGTCTTCATGCATTGATGATTTTAGTAATAGGAAAATTGAAAGTGCGTATAAGTTTTGTGGAAGAAGACTAACTTAAGGGACCAGTCTACTAATTTTTACAGGTGGATGAAGTGCTTTATTACAGTGACTGCTATAAACAGCATTTTTTTTATTTTACAAAGAGTAAACCAGAACAATAGGGGCTGCAGATATAGCTCAGCAGCATAAGTGCCTGCCTGGCAAGCGCAAGGTCGTGAGTTTGATCCCCAGTACCCCCCAAAATAAATAAATAAATAAATAAATCAAACCACACAACAATAAAGTGAAATGAAACAGTGATAAGACAGTAGAAAATCTACAACAGTTACTGTACTGCATATTTAAACCAGAGAGAATCAAGCAATGTTCACAATTGTAACCTAATGCATTTCCTCTCGTTCACATGAACCAGTGAGTAAGACTTTCTGAAGTAGCCTATCCTTTTAAGTTAAGCATTAAGGGCCTACAGATGGGAACAAAAAGAATGGGACAACAGGACTGGACACAGAAACAGAATGGCCCTTAAAACTACTCTTTTGCAATTCATTCAAAAGCACTGCAGACTTTGGGAAAGCTTTGGAGACTCAGGACAAAAAGTAGCAAATGGAACAGACTGGGTGACTGTATATAGGTAAAACAAACAAATAAACAAAATAACCCTCTGTCTTAGTTACTTTTTACACATTGTTGAGACAAAATACTTGACACTCAAAGAAAGGGAAGGAAAGCTGTATTTCTTTACAGTTCTTGGAGGGTTTTAGTCCATACCCCCACTGGGCCGCCATTCATGGTTACCACAAACAGCAAGGTGGGAACTGGAAGAGAGAGAGACACCTTCTTCCCACTGTTACATCATATGCTGGCTTCACCCATAGGCGGTGTAGCAGTCATATCACCAATCCAAGCTCTAGACAATGAAACAGTCACAAACGCTAGATTTGGATGAGTCCATAATTGCATGAGGCCTGGGGCCAGTGATACAAACCATGACAGACTCATTTATTGTAAATGATCTAAAAGAAGTTTCAACTGTTTTCTCATTTGCAAATTGAAACAGCACCCCTGAATTTTTCCACAAACTTCCCCTAGTAGACATACCATGGAGAACCATATGAAAATGTGGCCCTATTTGTTCTGCCCTAAGTCTTACTGAATGCAGTTTCCTTAGAGTTGAATCTTAAGTGATCTCTCCTCTTTGTATTATTGAAACTATAAATGCCAATGTACTTAAGTCCTGAATGATTTTGTTAATGTCATTTTTTTCTTACAGGGATTTTGAGACTACAAATAAAGAAAATGATGGACAATCATAATTAGGAAAAATGAGCTATACATTCTTATTATTTTTTATTTGAAAAATACTAGGAATAATTGTGGTTTGACAATAGTAATCTTTTCAATGATGAAGCTTTGATGAAAGAATACATAATCTGCATGAATCAAGAAAATGGCCCCTGAGTGTTAATATTATGTTTTTTGTGTTTTTTTTGGTCTTTGGCTTTTGAATGATGAGCCATTTGCAATTTTAAAATAGCTACCTGCAGGACAAATAAAATAATGTCTTGAATCCCTAGGCAGAAAACCACCATCTAATTACATCTTTAAAAAATATTACTAGAATTCTGTCCTAAAATTTTTGCTACTTAGAGGAAGCTTTTTGGAGGTGAACCCCCCAGCTGTCCTGATTCTTTCTCTGCTTTTGAGAACTGTTTTAAGTGAGCCAAAAATCATCTCATAGCAAAGCAGTGCCTCTCTTTGGGAAGCAGCTGGAGTAGGGGCACTTGACCTTTTGAGTTTGGTATTCAGAAACTGCCAATAAAGTAACCTGAAAGGAAGGGAAAGTGAGCTGACTGAAAATTGTCTCTTGCAGCTTTGGATACCTATGTTGGGTGAATTTGCTGCAAATAACCTGATTAAATTCTGGGATCTGAAATGTAGATAATTTAATTTTGAAATGAATATATTTAAGACTAAGAGATTACAGTTTTGGTTTTCGGAAGATAAGGCTGCTTGTTTCTGGACTAATTTATTCTACATTTTAATAAATATTAACTGAATGTGCTCTATCCTAACTATTGGTGACATAAAGACATGTTTTGCATGGTGACATGCAAAACTAACTATTGGTGACATACAGTCTGGCTTGAAAGCAACATGATTTCTAATCAGATAAAAATATTATGATTATTTTAGGTGCCACAAAGGAGAACTATAGCTTTGTGAGGGAATACAGCATGTGTCTGGACTTCAGGGAGCTGTGGGAACAGTTGGAAGAATTTCTGGAACACTCAGCAGGTGAGTATGCTAATATAAACTCATTAGTATTTCATCATTTTAGCATAAGGTATTTTGGCATCTAGTCACGTTTTCCTTTATTTCATAAATGTATTCTAAGGTAAGGTAAATGGTAAATACCAAGTGATTAATTACAAAGCAAGAACCAGAACTGTGAACACTGGAGTGTTGCAGTCCTCTCCTTAGCTCACTGCAGAATTCACTATATTGTAATTTCTCATTACCAAGTACTACTACAGCTGGGTCAGTGGTAACCACAGACTGTCATTGGGTTAGTAACACTGAGTCCTACCACCTTTCTTTATCTTTTGTTATAAATTCTACAAAAATCAACTTTGATACTATTTTCCTCTGCTGGCTAATGATAAGAAATGACAGTATTATATAAAAAAAACTATGTGGATCTCTTCCCAGAAAAAATAAAACAGAAGTGATCTCAGCATTTATGCAAATAATATTAGAATGTAGACAGAAACTGCATTTATCAGATCGGGTCCTTCAATGGCTATGGAAGTATCTAAAGTAGTTGGTTTTTCATTTGTCATTGTGGTGTAAGTTTCCACAGCCATTGGACTAGACTGTACCCATTCTGCAAACAGTGATCCTTAATCTGGTTCTGTCATTCAAATATCTTCCATGAGTTCTGTTTTCCATTTTTAAAACAAAGGGCACATGAAAGATGCTATATAAAGTCAATTTTGTTTTTATAAACTCTGATGGCATCTTCATCCTGTACTGCTATTCTGGGATTTTGTAGCCATAACACAAAGAAGAGCAATCAACAGCAGAATGCAAGATGAGATTAGAATTGCTGAGTCTGATCCCCCAATCAGGCACTGCAGCTTGAGTCACACACGTGCCCGCCTTGTGACTGTCCATTTGTAGAAATTACAGATAGTCTTCTAATGGCTGTGTCTGATCGGTGTAATTTAACTTCCGTTCTTTTTCATTCTGGAGTTCAGTCAGAATTCCAAAAGGTGGTAAATAGTTTTTAAGCTGAGATAAACTATTATGCAAAAGATTACACCCACAGAACCATTAGAGTTTTTTCTATTTATGGAGTGGGGGGGGCAAAAATTGTAATAACAATTCTACTTTTGAGCACTATTGCACATTCATACTAGTTCTATAAATAATGCCCCAAATTCAAAAATCTTAATAAAAGTTAAAACGCTATCTATGATGACTATGTCTATATCAAAAATTTTAAACTCTGATTATAATTAACTTTTTAGCATAGTGTGCTAAAAATGGTGTATAATGCTACCCAAATATTTAACTTGTCCATAAATTCTATATTGTTTTCCAATGAAGAGACAAAAATTAAGTGTAGCAGCAGGTCAGAGACCATAATTCAACAATTTCAGATTTGTAGAGTTAGATCACTGTAATCAGCTTCATTACCTTCCTGAATAAAATGAAGGTTAAACCTTTTCTACAAAACTTTTAAATCAGAGACTACTCTGATGACCTTTCCAAGGTCACTAATAATCCTGTTACAATGAGTTAGGATTATTGGGACTGTCCTTTTAATCTTAATTTTTACTGTTATCTAGTATAATTTGTCCTCTAATTCATTTATTAACATATTATGTACCAAATACTGTACTTGACCTTAGTCAAGCTTTATATTTATAATTTAAAATTATTACAAAGTTATATTAATCATATATATAGGTCTCAGTTAAATTTATGAGAAAAAAATAGTATTATGGTTAACAGTTTTGAAATCAGGTGGGGTTTTTTTGTTGTTATTGCTGTTGTTTTGTTTCACTTTCATGTGGTTTGAGGGAAGGGGGTTCAAGAATTAAGGAATTTCAGGATTCTCTCTTCTACTTTGCCTTCTTTATCCACTACATGACTTTCCTTGTTACTGAAATTTCCCATCCTATAGTTGAGGGCTATAATCAGACACTGCAAATGAACAATGGGAATTTTGTGCATTTTCTTTGCATGAAATAGTATTATAACTTGTGGTACCAAAATGGCCAGGAAAGGGAACAAAAAAGTAGTCATCTAGACATATTGATACCATTCAAAATTTGCAAAATATTTCACCTTGTTCTCTCCAATCCCATCCTCTCTCTATAAACATCTCAGTAATTGATACCATAGTACTATGATTGCACCCCACGTTATCTTTTGAAAAGTTTCTGAAAACTGTAATGTCAGTAATGAAAATCATTGTTGACTCTTTCAATGATACTCAGAGTTAATTTTTCCTTCTGTGTGCTTTTTTGCTTGCTACTGAGTTTCCTGCTGCATTTACTGTCCAATTGCTGCAACTGTAACTGATCTTAAACTTTCATTTGAAATATATGTGATGATTCTGTGTAATTCTTACTATAGTCAAGCTTTTCAAGAGCTATGCTTTTATTCCACACTACACCATAGTGTAATCCCTGCAACACAATCATAGCCCAGTGGATAATTGTGAATGAAATAAAAAGTGTGAAACCAATTTCAACTTTCTAACATTTCCTCAGAGGTGAAAACCTTGTAACGTAAACAATGATCTTGCTAGGTAAGTTGTGACAGCATATCAATAGGTGTCCGCATACATTTAGAAACTGTTGCTGTGTGTTATACTTCTTACACTACTTTTACCATACGCCTTGTGAGCAGCACCCTCCTTCCCCACAGATCCTTGGAAAAATTCGGGTAAAAGCTTAGCTCTGAGATATAACTTGAAAGCTGAAATACTGTTATGCTGGATGTGGACTACTGCAGATGTTTTCATGCTCCTAAAATAAAGAGTAGTATCTTTAAAGATAGGTAAATAAAATTCTACTTTCTATTTCATATTTGCCATAGACTTGGGCTCAGTTTAGTTTGTAGGAAGGTTACCCAGCAGAAAACTGGGTAGAATAATGCACTACTAGCTTATGAATCAACTTTGTCTCTCACTGCCACTGTAGCGTCTGTTGACCTTTTGTATTATAAGTTTTAGAGTTCTCATTTCCACCTGTGATTAAACTCCAGGTTGTTTTCCTATGTGTCTAGTGTGGAGTTCCAGTTTCTACTTCTGCTTTGATTCTCTGTTAACTTAGCATAAGTTAAGTTCTGGTGAGAGGCTGAGTGTCCAGAAATTCCTTAGAGAAGTGCCAAACTTGCTGTCTTTCATAAATAATGTCAGGACTAGCATCAGGGCTAGCAGACTTTGTATAAGTGTGAAAAAAAAAAGACCATAGCAGTGCCTCTGCTGCTATGGTTTTTCTCACACTTATACAAAGTCAGCTGTCTTTATTAAAATGCCATTTTTCACTGATACCAGATCTCCACCTTAAAACCTAAAACTCATAATCCTGTATTCTGCTCACTGAGGGGCACTTTTGCATCATTTCTTAATGTCAGTATGGATAGTCTCTCTCTCTCTCTCTCTCTCTTTCTCTCTGTCTCTCTCTGTCTGTCTGTCTCTCTCTGTCTCTGTCTGTCTCTGTCTGTCTCTCTCTCTCTCTCTCTCTCTCTCACACACACACACACACACACACACTTTTGATAGCACTCCTCCTTTTCCTATGATTCAGAGCATCCATATCCTGCTAGGCCTGTTCTTTTAGACCATTTCCTTCAGCATCTGGTTTCTGAATTCCAGGCATTCATAGGCAAAATCTGGCTTGCTACTGACCACACTAAAGGAGCACAGGCTAGTCCTGATATTCTTTCTGAAAGACAGCAAGTTTGCACTGCCCTAAGGAATTTCTGGACACTCAACCTCTTGCCAGAATGGCCCTGCACACAGCCGATAGCTAATGTGTGATCACAGAATCAAAGAATGTCAGGCAGGAAGCATTCTAGAACTTGCCCTTTGATTCTTCTTTTTTCTGGTTGGAGTTCTGTGAATAATAAATCATATTCTTGTGCAATTTAGAAACCTTAGATTCAGTGTTCAGTGTAGTCCACCTGTATAATGTCTGGGAAACAATTGATCTTCTCATACATATTTGAGAAACTATTTGGAATTAAGCTTTTCCCACTTAGGATTCCATACATTGTGCCAAATGATTTTTTTTGGAGGGACGTGTTTGTACCAAAGAAAAGTCTTCATAGTTGATAATGTATGCCTTAAGTGATTGCTATTTGATGAATGTTTAATTTTACCTTATTCATTTTATTGTTTTCTCATAAAAACCTTTATTATTTTTGTTCATCTCTTGATTTTTTTTCTTTCATATTCTTTATTTTTTTTAAAAAATGAATACAGTTTCTCAGCAATAAGTTTATCAGAATTATGGAGATTAGGGAGAAATTCTCTCTTAACCTGCCTATTTCAATTTTTATTTACCTATTGCTTACTGGAAATCATGTATGTTTTATTTGTCTTGAAATCCATAAAGAGGACATCTTAAAGTAATGAATCATATCCCCCACTGACATTAATGCTGTTCTCTGCAAGCTTGTGAAGCCATTTTGTATATAATATCAATTCAGATGTTGTGATATAATAGCTTGGGGAATTAAGCAGGCTTTTTCATTCTGTTCTGTAAATAACAAGCAAAAGATAAAATGATTTTATCATTAAAAAGCACCCCCTGGTCTAAAGCTTTTAAAAAATAGTCAATTTTCCCAAGTTATAGAATATGCAACTGATTTTTTATAAAGCATTGGTTTCTTATTGAAATTTACTATTTGATTAAGAATAAACTGTTTTAAATATGCAATCAAGGAAGTTTGAACATAGAGCATATGTTTATATTAAAAAGTTTGGAAATAGCAAGCAAAGTGAGATTTCTTCGATATCTTACTTTTCAGTCTGTTTCCAGTAAAAAGATAAGAGTGACTGGAAGTAGACCTTCATGTTGAATCCAAAGTTGATATGTGCATCCTTTTTTACAATGGAGATGAAAATGAGAATTATCTTCTATCAAATCTATATTATTCATCCTTTGCTAATGAGTACAAGGGGAAAATGATTATTTGAATAGTGTTTCTTAAAATCAAATATGCTCATCTATAGACCTATAGTTTGTTTTACTTTACTAAACTAAATTCCTTTTAACACAATTATTCTTGGCATTATATGGCAATTTTCCAAAAACCTATATTTACTAACGTGGGAAATCCAGGGTCTAGAAATTGCTATACTGGGGAAACATAGGAAAAGTGAAAGGCCATCATAGATTCATATAACAATGTTAAAAGCCAGAGCCAAACATAGTAGCTAACATCTGTAATCCCAGCTATGCTGGGGTGTATAGCAGGGGGTGTGAGTTCAAGGCCCACCTGGACAACAATAAGAGACAGTGTTTATTTTTCCCCAATAGAAGTGAGATATGTTATGTACAGGTACAAATTCTCTATGATGAACCATTATGTATATCTAAAGAGTATCAGTAAAATCAATTTTTTAAAGAGACAGCATCTAAAAAAGATTAGAAATTTCAGAAACTGAGCTTGTAGTTGTTTCCAGTGTTCTTATTTCTCATAGGTAAAACCAGACCAAAATAGATGTATTCCCGGCAAAGTCTTCAAACTGAAAATATTGTTGCAGGTTGCATTTGCATTTGAATGGTTTTATTCCCTTTATACCCTCTAAGAGCATTACATTAAATATTAATGCAACATTTTGCTCTTCTGATTGTTCACTTTCACTTCTACTAAATATTAACTGCTCAGCCTATACAAAAAGATGAAGATGATAAATGGTGTTTCGTGATACAATGTGGCCAATCTTAAGTTATCATTTCAGTTTTAAAACAGGTTATAGTATAATACTGGCAACTCAAAATACTGACACTATTCACAAGAAGTTATCATCAATATGCTTCTGTGCTTACTACAGCTGGCTTCTTTTCTATTATTTCTTTCAGAGATACAGTTGTGGGAATGAATAGCAATTATAATACCAAATAGAAAATGGTTTAAGCACTTTCTGCTTTTTTCTGGTGAAGACCGAAAGCATAATATAAGTTTTCTAAACACCTTCCCAACAAAACAAGGAGTTTGTTACTTGAATTATTTCAATAAAAGAGCCTGAAATACAAAAAGCTCATAGAAGAGTAACACCAAATATGATTATAACAAGTAGGAATTTTAGAAATCAAAATTTCACTCTGCAAACAGTTTTCCTGGCCAGTATTTCATGGGACCCTTAGCCTGGTTAAAAATTAGCAATATGGGGCTAGGGATTTAGCTCAGTGGCTTAAGTGCCTGCCTGGCAAGCGTGAGGTTGTGAGTTCGATCCCCAGTACAAAAAAAAAAAAAAATTAGGATGTATTTCACCAGTGATAGGTAATTGAGCTGGTCCATGGTGGTCTTGCCTCTTGTAGTGAAAATAACTTTGTCAGGTTATTTGGCTCTCATCTTTGCACTTCACAACAATTTTATTTTTTATTGACCATTGTATGTCTGGAGACATACAATGTACAATTCTAACATAGAGACGACATGTGCGTGTGATAAGACTGCCTGGTTCTTAGCCCACAGTGCAGTGGGTTTTCAACTAGTGAAAATGAGCGTTAGTTGATTTATTTTTCTTCCCCCGAATCTTCTATTTGGGATCATATTTTTAGTAGCAGTCAGTTAGTGCAGGATCTTCTGTTCTCACCTTCCATAATAAATTCCTACTGCCCGAGTGGAGTGTTGTGCTACGTGCTGACTGGTGACATGTTCCCAGCGGGGTCCGATACCCATGGAATTTTTCTTCCAGTGGGTAAGGAACCCTTGATGAGCTCACTGGCAGGAGGTATTCACTGAACAGTCCAAGAATATAAGAAAGAGTTTCAACTTGTGGAGAGAGTGAGGGAAAGCTCACTGGAAAGCACGCACCTAGGCTGTGCATTGAAGGAGGAATCTACTTTTCCCAGGCAAATAAAGTTAGTTTCTCCTGGGTCAGGTCTAACCATGATCTATAGAGAATCACTAAAAGGGACCAAGCCTGCTGAGCAAGGTATTATAAATCTATTATTTTTGGCTGTAAACCTGTTTAGCTAATACTGAAATCAAGAGAGATATTCATCCACCCATGTATATTCAAATTTTGCAGTCTTTATGAATTATTGTTTTAACCATATGAATTATTTATCTTTATGAATTATTGTTATAACCTAGAGGCCCGGGAATAATGGAGGGAAAATTTTCCACCTGAAACAATGTGGGGAAATTTAAATAAAGTGGTTCTTAGAGTACACAGGTCTACTCAAGAATAAATGTCTAGAACTTCCACTCTTCCTTTCTGTACTTCATACATCCTTGCGTGCACACAGACACATAATTGTGTGTGTCACCTGAGACTGCAATCCTTAGGAAATGTACTGCTATGTATGTGTTCAGCCTGCTTTTATTTTATACTCTGCTGCCTCATTTGTATTCCTACTTGTGCACTTTGAGGTCATTATAAAGAAAATAAAGGTCACCAGGACACCAGCAATGAGGTATTACAATGGTCTATCTGACAGTGGAGACAGCTAACAAGTGATCAGCGGATGGGTCTCTTATACAATGTGGATAAACTAGACAAAGGGGTGATCACCACTGGGGAGACATTAGTGGGAAAATGTGAGAGTTCATCACAATACTCAAAATGGCATGTGATTTAAAACTTGTAAATTTTTGGTTCCTAGAATTTTCCTTGTAATAATTTCAGACCACAGTTGACCATAGTTAATTGAAACAAGAGGAAGTGAAGCCAGAGATAAAGGTGGATTATTATACGTATGCATTTACATATGTATGCAAAAATATAAATTTTATATGTCAGTCTTAGTTTGTGACTACAAAATCTAAAGATAGTAGACTGTAACAGAGACTTTGAGAATCATGATAATTGTATTAAATACCAATGTTCTTAAATTTAAGAGTTTGAGATTGATGTGTATTTAAACCTTGTCCACAAGATTCCAGTGGATTAGTTAGGGTTCACTAGAGGAGCAGAATATGGTACATTGGTTTTTGAATTTAATTCTTTCCACCATTAATGTGACAAACTAAATGGATCACCAATTGAATGAAATTCAATAGTTCAGTTTAATGTTGATTTTCTGAGGAAATTTGATTTGGTTCACAATCAATTCTGTTCACAACCAGAATCATGGAAAGAATTAAGTTCATAACCAAAATGCCAGATCAATTTCTAGGGTAAGATTACAAAGGCTGCTTGTAGTATCAGGGTTGTAAGTATGCAAAATAGCTGTCTGCATGCTGAGGGAATCTAGTCAAAAGTTGAAATTCTGGAGCTCACTTTGCAGTCTGGGACGATTCAGTGCCAGAAAGCCAAAGTCTCTGTGCTGAGGAGTCTGCATTGGAATCCTAAAGAAATTGCAGTTGAATGCTGACAGGCAAGAGTGAAGATTGGAGAGCCTCTGAGGAAGAAAAGGGAAGACTGCCTGTTTTCTGCATCTTATTCCATCCAGGCTACAAGCAGTGACCTCTGAGTGCAGAGATGGCTAAGTGTGATAAAATGAATGCTGTGGAATCAGTTCCCTAGGCTGCCTTCTTGCTGCAGCAGAAAGATCTGATCCTCTCTTTTCAAATGAGAGACTCAACGCTTTCCATCCTTCAGCCTGAGAGATGTGAGGGTCTTCTATTTCCTAAATGCTTTCAAGGGATTTTTCTTCTAGTCCTAATTATAAGTATTTGATTTCTTTTAATGGCTGTAACTTTTTCAGTGGCCACAGTACCTTTGGTACCAATATTATTCGTGATTCCTATTCAGCCAACAATTACTTTCAAATATTTTTGCTCCTTATTTTCACTGTAACTCAGGCTAAAAGCAGCCAGCAGTACCCATGTTGCATCTTGAACGTTGAGCTGCTTTGAAATTTCCTGCATCACATCAATTCATCCCTACCCGTAAACAGCCTTCTGCAGTCTCAGGGCCTGGATGAAACATATGTGAGTTCCTTGTCAGAATGCAAATGTGCATCACCCCTGGTGCAATTCCTAACAGAGTCCTCATTTGAAATCTCCTGAATATGGTTTTGATTGTCCTCAGCATTACCAGCATTTTATCAGTATTTATGGTCTAAGCTTAGACCAGACTTGTCCGTCAGACTGTTTACAGCATTCTACAGCATCATTACTCCCCAACTGCAAATCTACCTAAACACCTTTCTCAAACCAATCACAGCAATCACCTCTGTTCTGCGTCACCCATTTTCTGAGTTACTCAGCTTTCCTGTCATTGGGCCACCATACCAGAAACCCACAGTTTGTAAGACATTGAATTCAGCTCATAATTTTAGGAGACTTAGTTCATTGCTTAGCTCTAAAGCAGTAACATTGTGATGGAAGGCTAAGGAAGAGTTCATAATGCTTAGTTCATGCTGGGCAGAAAGCAGAGCAGGGGAAAAGGGCCAGAGAGAGAAGGTCTGAGAAGCAGCTGGAGTCCCCAGGGCTGCAGCACTGTGGACCATCCAGACATGTCGCAAGTGTGCTTTCCTGACCTGCGAGGTCCCAAGTATCTATTTACAGTCCTTCTATTAGGGAAGCATATTGAGGAATCAAGAGTGGAATTATGTTAAAAAACAAATCTCTTCTTATTTATTTTCATTTTTTTCCTAACACAAACACAGGAATTTAGTTTGTATTTCTACTTTTTTGTTGTATTACATATTTGTTCTCCCAAACAAAAAAACCCCACTATCGATTGTTATAACATTTATGCTCACATGTTTTCTTCATACTTATGGCGAAACCACTGAAGACATTATTCTTTTTAATTGATAGATAATTGTCAAGCAACTTTTGTTTTTAAAAATAACAATGTCTTATTGGACTTTAGTGACGTTTAGGAAACTCATTGCCTTCTTACATAGTTACTACTGGTGCATGACTCTTAATACTGTTTCTAAATCATGAACAATACTCTGTACAATAAACTATTTGATTGATTTCTTATTAATTTTT
Source organism: Dolichotis patagonum (assembly GCA_004027295.1). NCBI lineage: Eukaryota > Metazoa > Chordata > Mammalia > Rodentia > Caviidae > Dolichotis > Dolichotis patagonum. The sequence goes on from PVJX010014081.1 coordinate 20,159, forward strand.
CTTACTTTGACTAATGTATTCCAACCCATCTAAGATGAGTCTTGTGAAAATGTGATGGGAAACATATCATCTTATTAATGAATAACTTTACAATAAGAGAAAATAATATTTCTTTCTAAAAGTCAATGAAATGTTTATAAAAGAAAATAATATTTGATACTTTTTAAGTTATCTCTACTGAGTGGATTCAGGTATTGTGACATACTGTTACATAATTGAATAAAAATAGTAATCAAAGGAAAAATTACTATCTTACAATTTAATCTATATCTTCATTAGTGAGTAAAGTTAATGCTTTAAAACAAATGAATTTCAAATATGCATTCTTCCTGTACATCACCCTGTTGGATAACCCTTTAATAGATTGGTGACAAATAAGCTAAGTGTGATCCATCTATTTTGCCATGATTGTTATTTTTATAAACTCTTCAAAATCTGTCTCTTAGACAAAGTCCACATCATTTGTTTTACAATACTATATACCGATAGAGAATAACAGTATTCTAGAAGATAATAACGGATTTTTGCAATTATACAGAGTAATATGGTGAGTTTATGGTAGTATGTTTTCAATAACTTGAACAGTCAATTCCTTTTCTTTATGATAAAATATCCCTGAAAAGACTCGTTGAATTTGAGGCCCTAATTGAAGAATTTCAAGCATATTAAATTATGATTTTTAAAAAGTGTGATATTCAAATGGAATCCACTTGAGCTAGTTTTAGACAGTGCCACATTCATTTACCAAAAGATGCTCTCTAGACAATTGGCCTTGTTCTCTATTTGGCCTTAAATGAAAAACGAAGCTACAATAGACAGGTCCTTAACCTCCACAGAGCTCAAAATGCTGAGATAGCCAATCTGCTTATTTGCCCTACGCATACGAAGCTAATAGATGGTCTTATTTATAAGGCTCCACTAAATGAAATGCTTGAATCTATTCTGTGGACAAAAGGATTTTAAGTTAATTCATTTTGTGGAGAGAATAATTTAACCAACTTAGCATTTTGTTGTCAGAATTATGATGAAATTTATTTTGCCTGCATAATTGATTGGACAGGTAAAGAACGTATATCTCCCCAGAATGAAAATGTGTGGAGGTTGTCAAATGGCATTTCCTATTTCATCTCAGATCATTCTGCCAACAAAATGAATACCAGATCCTTTCATTTAAAAAAAATCAATATGAGTGTTAATTATCGGCAGATGGACTTCAAAGTCAAATCCTTTTCTGTTAAATATTGATAGAAGAATATTTGCACTATGCTTTAACAAGATATTAATCACACAAAAGAATTGTTCTGGAAGAAGCTCATATCTAAACTGTACAACAAGATAAGAGTGTGGTTTATTTTCATGTTCAGTGCTCCAAACATGAAGTAAACATTCAAGCCAAAATTTTAAAACGAATAGCTGACGTGAGACTATTCAGACAATCTGAGACAGTGCACAAAGAGAATCATGACAGGAAATATGCAAAGCAACAAAACAAGTCATCAACACTAAGTGTAAAATTACTTCGTTCTGCAGATGCACTTGTAATTGAATTAGATTATTATATTATAATCCACTTAAGCCTAGAGAGCTACACAATGAAGGCAAGCAGCGTAACAGGGCAGTAACAATGGGTCTATGCCACGGAATTCATGCTTCTCTGTATTTGCATATCACCTATCGCGAACAAGTCTGCGAAAGCTGGAGGAGGTTTCCTACAATATTAGACAGACTGGACCATTTGTTGTTTTTTCACACAGCCTTTCTTTTGAGATTGACCCTCTCCATTTTGGCTGTCATATAGGAAAAATGTAGTATGTTTTGTGAGAAGAAAACAATTTCAGTGCTATCCATCTGAAAATGTGAACATCATGCATTTGCATAATATATAAAAAGTCTGTGATTATTTTTAATGTAGGTTTTTATGTTTCATGGATAAAAATTATAGAAGCATTTTCTGTCAATTCTCAACTGTGAATTAGCAGCAAAGAAGGTGTTTAAAATATTACTTCATGAATTACCAACTGTGGCCCTTTTCAGAGCTATTTAGATAATGTGTACCATTAGATTAGTAAGGGCAGATGTTAGCTATTTTGAAACAGATTGCTCTTCCTTTATCTAGTACTCTGTGGTTAATTTTCCAACTTTCACTGGCTATCATTTTGTTTGAAAATTTCAGATCAATCACAACACTCAATTTAAGTTTCTGTGGAACAAGCATAGGCAACCCAGGTAGCTGCAATGAATATGATTTTGGAATAAATAAACAAGTATTTCAGGCAACCATCTTTCAATTGAAAGGAACTCACTGAGGCAGGAACAAATATTTGAATATAACACTAAAACATGCTTAGAAAAGAATATACTTTTGAAGGAAGTTGGAAGAAATTACACAGATGAAAATGGATAAAACCTCTGATTAGTGCAAAATTGAGTCATTAGTGGTAGAACTGTCAGATGAATTATGTTCTTCACCTCCAACTCCTTGCTTAAAATTGTACTAGAAAATGTTTTGCCAAGATATCATGTATGGATTTGCAAAATGATTGGATTTCAACATACACAAATTGATTGGATTTTTAAAAAGTAAAGGATACAATTTCTCTAGTATTCAATGATAATAATTAACTTGGAAATATAAGATTCTTAAGACGCATTTAAAAGGCAATTCTAAAGCTACATGATAAATATGTGTAAATATTTATACGTATTTGTTAAGCTGCATGAATTATCTTGACTAAGACTTAGTATGAAATGGTGTATGAATATAAATATCAGTAGAATTCAAATAAGATATATGGGATAATGATCTTTATTTAGTTACATACTTATATACATTTGAGAATGTATGTACATCTTCAACAAATTCATCTAAAGGAATCTAAAATAAAACAGGTTTACATGAAAGTTTTGGGGGAACAAAATTAAAGCAAAAAAAATAAAAAATATAAAACACATTCAAACATGAGGTAGATATTCATAGAATAAACATCTAGAAACTTGTTACTGGCATCCATACATTTGAGTCTTTACAAAGCTCTTTACATGTGGTACAAATATTTTAGCATCCTTATGTTTTAAGTTTTTATGTCATGTTTTAATTTTTCATCACAAAATATCATTGAGGGAAGTATGATTATTTCCATTTATTGGTGAGTTGTAACAATGCCCAAGATCAGAAATGATAATCAATTACTCCCCATATCACAAGAAATAAACCAAACCTTTAAGGAAAGAGCCAGTTCATAAAACTAGAACTTCTGAGACAAATACAATCTCTTTTGATTCTATCACATATGATTGCTTGACAGAAATAGAACTTTTTGCACAAGAGAAACCACCAAGAGAGTACAGAGACAACCCACAGTGTGAGAAAGAATTTTTGCCAGCTGTTCCTTAGACAAAGGATTACTACCTAGAATATATAAAGAACTAAAAAAAATCAAATTCCCTCAAATTTAAAGACTCAGTCCAAAAATAGGTAGCTGACGTGAATAGACACTACCCTGATGAAGAAATATAAATAGCAAATAAATATATGAAATATATGATGATGTTCAACATTATTGGTCATTTGCGAAATGCAAGTTATCACAACACTGAGGTTCCATTTCACTCTAGAAAGGATGGCTGTTATCAAGAAATCAACCAACAACAAATGGTGATGGGACTGTGGGGAAAAAGAAATCGTTCTCCACTGTTGGTGGCAGTGTAGACTGGTGCAACCACTGTGCAAATCAGTGTGGAGATTCCTAAAACATCTAGGACTAGAGGTTCCATTCGACTCAGCTATTCACCTTCCAAGTAGCTTCTTAAAATAATTAAAAGCATCATGTCACAGTGGTATATGTGCACCCATGTTTATATGGGTGGCACAGTTTGTAATAACCAAATCTTGGAAACAGCCCAAGTGCCCATGAACTGGTGAATGGATAAATAAGATGTGTGGTTTTTTTAATGCAATATGTATTTCTAGGTAAATAAATGTACCTTAAGATGACACTCTTAAGCAAAATGAATTGGGCACGCATGTAAATACCACATTGGTAATCTGGTATGAGAAACCTAAAGTATAAACAAGGACCAAAATGCATGATATGTATTGTGAAACAGGAAGAAAATGTGTAAATGGGAAGGAGAACAAGGTGGGGGGAGTAAAAAAAAGTCAGAAAAAATCAGGAAAAAATGAAAATGAAGGTTTTGTAATTGGGAAGTGAAGAAGTTGAAAGGAGGATAGAGGAATGAGAAAAAAGGAAATGACTTATAGTACAGGTACAAATTCTCTGTGATGAACTGTGATCATTATAGATACTCAAAATGTACTGATAAAATCTGATTGGAAAAAGAAGAAATAAAACTGGAGCTGAACTGAAAAAGATGATCAAAAGTCTATCTTCCAAAAGACCCCGTGAAAAGGGCACAATCTCAGTGTCAGGAAGTAAATGATATTTAAGGGCAAATTTGGTGAATGGCTTAGGTGATGGAGGTCTTGGCTGTCAGACCAAAATATTAAGTCTTACCTGAAAGAACAAGGTTTTAGAGAAGTTTACCAACAGTGGAATAAAGGCATTTCTGTTCTGCTTTCATGATTCTATTTCAGGAGAGAAGCTAACTGAAGGAGGAAGGTTGCAAGTTCCACCCAGACTGAACAATTTCATAAGAACTTGTCTCAAAATTATGTTTTTAAAAAAAGCAGGGGTATAATTTAGCTCAATGGGAATGTCCTGGGTTCAACCTAGTCCTTTAAATAAATAAATAGATACATAAATACCTAAATACTATATACTACTTGGGTGCTCTGTCTTCCAGAAGAAATGAATTGACAAGGAAGCACATACCACCATGAACTTATTGTTACATTTTTCAGTGTGTTATTTAGAAATTAAAATAACCCTGTGAAGTATAAAATACCCATAAGTATCAGACATATTTCACACAAAGAAAGCCCTGGCTATTAATATCTGTAAGTAAATAACAAGATTGCCAACAGCAGTACCTGCCAGGCCAAGAGGTAGTTTCTTTGGTCACAAATGTATCCAGCCTCTGGAAAAGGACATGGAATAACCTCACAGCACTTCTAAGTAGAATTCAGTTTTATTTAGCACATCTAAGCAAGACTGAAAGTTTTCAAATAAAATTATAGTAGATTTCCAGTTAAAAATGGCATTCTGGACACACATGCCTACTATGCATCTTTTAGACACAGCTCTAAAGTCAGAGCCAAATTTAAACCTAGAAAGACTGAGAGCATTGAAAAAGAGACTACAGAAATCATGGTTTTCCTAGTGATGACGGATTGAACAGACCTGAGGAAATTAATCTTGAGCCACTGGTAAAGACATTCCAAAATTAACCTGAGCACTAAAAGAGCTACGTTTGGTACTTAGAGACTGAACATCAGTTTCCCTGCTAGGAATTGATACGCTACTACCTCCTCCTCCAAGTGAAGGGTTTGAAGGTGAGGCTTTAGGGAGGTGATCAGGCTGTGAGAGTGGTCTGTCCCTGAGTAGGATCTGTTCCCACAGGTAGATGTCCCAAAGAACTCTTCCTTTGCCCAGGAAGGTCCCAAAGAGAGGTGATCTATGATCCAAGGAATAATCTCCAGGTAGAGTCGTTCAACTCCTACTTTGTTCCAGCTACAAATGCACATCTTTTGGGTTTATTTTGTCCTAAAAAAGAAAAGGAAACATTGACCACAACATTTTTACCTGATGTCTAAACTTATTTAAAATTTTCAATGTTTTATATAGTGTAGAATGATCAGATATTTCTTTTATTTTATGGAAAAATGGTAAAAAAACAATTTCATGACAAAATATTAGGAAAATAACAATAGTCAACACATTGCATATTATTATCTTCAAAGTAATTACTCAGAGTACAAGATAAGCGCGTAAGAAATTCTTCAATCGGTATTAACACAAACCTTCCTTTTCAATGAACTAAAAGACACTACTCATGTAGCTCTCCGGCATCTTTCTCCTGTTTCCCTTCCTTCCTTTCCTCTTTACCCTCTCCTACTTTTTTGCCTTTTAAACAGTTCCTTCCCACTTCACAATATCTTCATTTTAGATATGTACATTTTAGGCCTTATTCACTCTTTCAGTTTCCCACATTAGGAAGACAATACGATGTTTACACATGTGAGTCTGATTTATTTCACTTATATTTCTTGAATGTACTTTTAAAATCATGTTTTTAAAATTTTAAATCATGTGCATGACTTAGGCATTTCTGTGAAAAGGAAAATGATACGTGTGTATGATTTTTTTGTTATTGAGGTCCTAACATATTCATACCCTTCAAGCATGAAATAATGCCTAAGATATCAATAATTTTCTTTTTCCTTTTTATCAGCGCATGTTGAAATATATAATGAATACATTCATCCTGGGAAGTTGGTATACATACACATTGCATCTTCATCCTTTTTACCTTCCCTTTCCCTCCTGTATCTCTTATCATGCTTAATTAATAAATAACTAGAAATGAGAATTAAACGTAACAGAAAAATGTGGAAATACTAATTTAATGCAGCAAAATAGCTATGTCTATTTTTTTACTTTCAAGGTAAGATGATTTATTTACCAGAAGATTACAATAATTATAGGTTAGTATGAAATATTTGACCCCTTTTACTGGCTCTCCTACTTGCTGAAATGTTTAGATGGCATAGAATATACCTTCAGTGATTCTTTGTACTAGTCATTCTTCTCACAAACCTAGAGGAATTGTGTGTATATAGAGAGGCTGATTCAACAGAAAGAAGTTTATTCCTTTTAAAGATGCTTGTCAGTTACAAGGACACCATTGTCTGTCAAGGCAAAGGCATGATGTCTGTCAAGGCAAATGCCTTGGACATTTGAGAAATATTAGATTTCAGAAATACATCCTTCAGAAGTGACCCTGAAAAAAATCAGCTTAACGTGAAAACACAGCAGCGTAAGTCACTTTTTAAAGTGAAGGCACTAATGATAATCCAGTGAGTGTGAGCACATGCACAAACAGCGTGTAGCTGCATCCCCTGAAATGCATAGCAAGTCGATTCTCTACCAATTCAATTGTTTCTACCAGAAAAACTGCATTTTGGACTAAATTTGTCCTTATTTCTCATTTAAATCATTTCGCCATCCCTGTCTTCTCTGTCATAATTACTCTCCTTGTTAACACCTCATAATGAGGAAAAAGCAGATCAGTTGTGTCATTACACCTTACTGCTAAGCAGAAGCAACACAGCCATTAATGACTTTAACATATGTTCATGTTTCCCTGGCCACTGGGAACTTCATTTATCTGTTTCTCCTTGAGGAGGCAAGGTACGTCTGTTAATAACATGATTGTGAATTTCCTGCTCTGGGGCTTGATATTCAGAATAAAATTTTCAAGTTTGACACTAGAGGTGAGACAACGGAGAGGTCTGCTGACCAAAAGGGTTGACCTGAGAGTCCGTATCCTCACCTTTCCCATCCCAAGCCATTTGCCTGCCTTTATTACACAGAGTCCACTAGGTGGTGATATAAATATGTAACACTCCAAAAATACTGTGAATTGATAGAATCTTTGAATACAGTGCAAAGGGTTCATAATTTCAATTAAAAGCATCGCAGTGAGAAACACTATTTTGACACTGATTTGGAGATCAGGCATTTTGATCGTGTTCTCATAGTATGGGTGATTAACTGATAATCAGTAATGTAAACCATTTGGATTCCTCTTTCCCTCTCCGCCTAAAAATAACAATAAAAAAACATGCGTTTTTAATCTTACTTGAACTGTTTAGCTAATTGTTTTAGTTCTCAATCTTTTTTCTTGTATGTTTAGGTTAGTCTTGGTCAAATTACTTAACCTCCTCATGCCTCATATGGTGATATAATGTGAAGAAGAGCTAATAAAAATGATTATAAAACACTTTGCAAAATTCTAGTGCTCAAGACAGCTACATTACTTTGAAGTCACCAGAAGTGTGACAAGTGTTCAGACAAGTACATAATTAAACTGTCCAAACTGCATTAGCCATTGATGGCACGTAACTAGGGCTGACTACCCCATCAAGCTATGAGTTTAAATTATAGTGGCCTCTATAACTCGCACAACCTCACCAGAATAGAACTCAGGAGGAGCGCTTAAGTTTAAAAGTTTATGTCTCCTAAGCGACACTGATGAAAACATCATTGGATTGAAATCTCTTCCATTTCTCTTTTTGTGTTTTCCGGAAGGAATGGTGAATTATTCACTTCTAAGAGAAAACAGTGAGTGAGATTACACGTAATGACAAATCAATAGTGCCACAGTTCAAAATGGAATCTTTTTTGTAACCTGAATGACCTGAGCTGTACAACTCCTAGGGTATAATTGAAGTTGCATTAATATTTGTGCCTGAGTCTCATGGACACCAAATTCTCTAAAGCTCATACGAGAATTCCACTACTCAGGAAGTGTTTCTACGAATTCTCTGTAGGTGATGTAAATGCATCCCACACTAAGGCTGGCTGCTGCTTGGCGTCTCTGGAGCTGAGCAGACCCTGAAGCTGCTGCTGTTACTGCGACAGAGTAGCTTTGCTTCTTCTTATACCACTGAGCTTTGAAAAGTGGAGAAATAATCAGACTTGTGTTTCTCTCCCCCTCATCCTTCCCTGCCCCATTATTCTCTTACTCCAGCTGGAAGCCAGCTCATAGGAGCCTGAAAAGAGAGGCACACAATGCTGCAATACACAGCATGACAGTTCAAGGGTGACAAACGATCAGAGAACAAAAAGGCCCTGGATCTTGGCAAGAAGATTGGCTGCTGCTGCTGCTGGGATCGATGCTGGCCAAACCCAGTTCTGCAGCTGCTGACTCAGACAGCTCTTGTCTGGAAGCTGTTTATGTCTCTCAGACTTCTGTGCAGGTCTTTGAGTCACATGACCTACTTCTAGGTGAGATAAGGAGTTGATAAACTTTTTCTTTTCCTTGCAAGAGACACACAGTAAATGTTTCAGGCCTTGTGTCCCTATTGTGTGCAGCAGAACTACCTAGTTATGCTGTTGTATAGCAAAAGCACTTACATGAAATAGGTTAAAAAATATGAGTGAAGCTGGATTACAATAGGATTTTTTAATGAGAACAGGTGGAAGGCTGGATTTATCCAGAAAGCCAAAGTTTGTTAACATTTTCTTTAAAATAAAAGCTTCCTTGTTAGGCATGCTGCTGCACTTTGGAGGCTGAGACAGGAAGATTGCCACAAGTTCAAGGTCAACCTGGGCTATGTTCAAGGCCAGCCTGAATTACATGGTGAGACTATGTGTCATAGTTACTTTTCTTATTGCTGAGACAAAATATCCTATAGCCAAAGTTAAGGGAGGAAGGGTTTATTCGGCTCACAGTTGGTAGACGTTTCCATCCATAATTGGCTGGCTCCAAGGCAGGGTTGCGTGGTAGAAGGGCATTGTAGAGGAGAGACAGTCCATGGCGGGCAGAAGGTAGCCAAGCAAGGAAGGGACCTTAGTGACTTTTTACTGCCTCTTTATGCTCTTATCTAGGCCACCATGATGAGGGCAGTGGACTGATTCAGTAATCACTCACTCTTAATTCCAGCATCACACATTCTAGATACAACCACCTTTAAAACAGCCCAATCTATGACCATATGAGGCTTTGGGGAGACATCTAGACACAAACCATAGTATTATGTCTCAAAAAAAAATTCCGATTACTTATTCAAGACATAGGTTACTGCAGTGCAAAATCAAGAAAGCAATACTCCTTTATTCTTGGTGTTTGGTTAACAGATTTTCTTGGTTTTTTTTTTTTGTTTGTTTGTTTCATTTTGCTTTGTTTTATCTCTTTGAGACAGGGTCTCACTATGTGGCTCGGGGTGGCCTTGGGCTCACTTTGTAGGTGAGGCTGGTCTTGAACTTGCAAAGATTTTTCTACCTCAGCCTTCCGAGGAATTACAGGAGTGTGCTACCATGCCCAGCAATTTTCTTTTTTTTTTTTTTGGTTAAGAGTTTTACAGAAAGATTTCTTGACCTCAGACTATTAGAAACACATGAGTATGAATCTTGGCTCTCTACCTCGCTGTAAAAGTGATGTTTGCATATTTAAATAGAAATCATATCTGCCTTTGGGTCAGCATGTCATCTGTGTAACAGGAAATTCAGTGTTAGTCAATTTTGGGACTACCTACCAGCTTCTAGAGCCATAGAAAAATATGAAATTATATAATATGGAGAAAATGAGACTTTATGCTCTCATGGTTACTGGTGACATTCTCAATACTTAAGCAATGGACTCCTTGTAGGCAGGGAGCTCCGCACTGCAATGAGCATGATCTCTAGTTGCATCCATTTACCTATGAAGGGTAAGTGGAGGGCAGTTGAGGAGGAAAGTTCTGTAGTCAGCTGCCACCCTGCACAAACAACACTGGTTTCTACGTAATAGGTCTTTTTGAGAAGTGTAATAATTGTACTGTAGCACAATTTTTTAATTTTAAAAACAATAAAAAATTACAGAATTTCAAAACAAGATGATAGAAAAGTAACACTGGTTATTATATTGCACATTGTTGTCTTCAAAACGGTTGCTCAGATTATCAGATGTAGCCATGTAAAATTGATCAAATAATATGGTGTTTATGCATATGAGTCTGATATATTTCACTTATGAGTAGTTTCTAGTTGCATCCATTTACCATAAAAGCCTTGAGTTTATTTTTCTTTATAGCTGAATAGCATTCCACTGTATAAAACATCACATCTTTTTTATCCATTCCTCAGCTGATGAGCATTTGGGTTGTTTCCAAGATTTAGTGATTACAAATAATGCTGCTATAAACATGGGTGTACATGTGTCAGTATGCTATGATGTTTTCAATTCTTCTGGAAAAAATACCCAGAAGAGGAATAACTGGGTCAAATAGGACCCCAAATTCTAGTGTTTTGAGGAATTTCCACACTGATTTCCACAGTGGTTTCACCAGTCTATACTCCCACAAAAATGAAGTCTTCCTTTTTCCCCACAGCCCCACCAGTATTTGTTATTGGATGACTTTTTGATGACAGTCATTCTTTCTGAGGTGAGATGGAACCTCAGTGTTGTTTTAAATTTCTTTTCTTGAATGACCAATGATGTTGAACATTTTTTCATATATCTATTTGCTAAATTTTACCTCTTCAATGAACTGTTCTCTGATGAGTTCTCTGACTAAGCCACCAAACATAACTCTATTTGTGAAACTTCAATCCTATTGGGCATTCTAAATTTTCCTGGTAGGGGAGTCATAAATTTGTTCTGGTGTTGTTGCAGTGACTATGTCAATTAGATAACATAAACTGACTTTGAAGAAAAAGAAGCTCCTATTTCCTCAGGTTGAGCTATTCTAAACCATGGCTTTCGTTAAGTTAGGACATCTGTTATACTTTGTTTAGTTTCATAGCCATGTCAAACATCCTGAAAGGGCTTTGGAAGCAGCTGTTTTTCTTGTTTGGTTTTTAAGACATATTTGTAAACCATCCCACGTATATTTGTGACCTACGATTGATAAATTATTCTGATCTAGAGGCAGACAAGTTAATATCAGTATGTGCATATGGTCAAGAGTGAAATTTAGTTGAATTTAGCTATTATTTGTTCGTTGGTGCGTTTTGCTTCCTTCAGCAATCAGAGGAATTTAGGTTTCGATACCATAGAGAAAGTTCTGTAATTAGTCAGTGGAAGAGATTGTAGAAGCAATACAAAGCATTGAGAATAAAAGAAGAAAAATGAGTGCTCGCTTTGGCAGCACATATACTAAAATTGGAATGATACTGAGAAGATTAACATGACCCCTGTACAAGGATGACATGCAAAAGAAGAAAAATGAGTCTAAAAATTCATGAAATGAGCTGATTGTATTTTTTCAGATACGTTATAGATACATTATAGATTTTTCAATGACTTATTTTGGATTTTTTGTAGACATTGTCCAAGAACAAATAAAATAACAACCAAAGATCTGTCATGATATATGTATTGCCCTGTTGAGTATTCTATAGGGAAGAAAGTATTCAGGTGTGTTTGCTAGAATTTATGCATGGCATTTCAAACGTTGTCACATTACAGCATCTGTGTCAGCTTTGCCAAAAGTTGTGACCCAACTCCTGTACTCATATCTACAAATGTCCATATTTTCTGGAGGAGGCTCTACTGTCCATGGTCATGGTAAGCAGGTCTCTAGCCAGTGATTTTCTCCCACACTGAACAGGATCATGTTTCTGTTTGGATATGTCAGGTTGAAATCTAAATGTGTAACACTCAGTGTGCTCAAGGTGACAAATATGAGACTGAATCTGATGGCAGACTTTGTGATGCTCCATGAGAAGATCTAAAGCTTGAAATCAGGGCAAGGTGTCTAGGAGAATATAAAATGAGACCAAAACCAAGAGGATTTATAACAGCTCCATTCCTCCATTACACTGTATAAAATGAAGCAGAAAAACTGTGCAAAGGCTGTAAATGCATGTCAGGAACTGAAAGACTTTTATTATTTTTTGGAAGACTTTTATTACTCACCAGAGTTACACTCCTCTATATTTTGATATTACCAGATCCCTTCCAGAGTTATATACACTTTAAATTTTCCTACAATGATATCAAGGCAGTATTCTGAACAATAGTTGCTACTATTTCAGTAGTTCTAGTTTTCATTTTTATTTCGGTGAAATCAGCAGTTTCTGAGGAGTAACCTCAAGCTATGTTTAAAGATCCATCTTCAGCAGTCAAATTTCTAACAAACAGTGTTAGGCATAGTTTGCAGGAGGCAAAAATAAGACCCGGTTTGAATAAAATAAACGGGAATACATATTTTTTCACAAAGAAATATCAATTGCATTCTCTTGGTTTCCTTTGAGGAAGTACAAATGTAAGATTTTTATGCGTGTGCAGTGCTGAGGATTGAACCCACACTCTTTGCACTAAGTTACATCCCCAGCATCCACCCTGCCTTCTGAGAAAAAGCCTCTCAGCTGATATTACTGACATCTCGGATGTGTGTCACCGTGTCTAGCTCTGTAAGTTTATAATCACGACTTGCTTTCTAAATATAGAATATGTAGGTTTTTACACACTATTATGTCATAAGATTTCTGAATCTGACCTTGGAATGGACTGTCCCTCTTGTCACTTGTCTGCCACCCATGGAGGAATCAGCAGATTGGAGTTCCTGACAGATGTGCAGAAAGGTTCCACTTCCAACATGGAGATGAGCTCACAGGATGGCACAAGATCACCTTGCTGTGTCTATGTAACTAGAAAGTTCTGTTGGATATTGATCTGACTCTGTTTTCCTGAGGCCATTGCACTCCATCCCACCAGTGTTGATGAAATTATGAATTATTTATCTTTTCCTCCTAGGTCTTCCATATATTAAAACATGGGTGTTATAGTAGAGGGACTGGTTGAATTTCTATCCCAGAACTCAGAAATGTATAACCCACAGAAACATTCCAAGATACTTCAGCTGATTAATGAAGCACAGGTTCCAAATTTATAAACTTGCAAATGTACTTCCTTATACATAATTTAAGTTTCCCAGTGTCACTTTTTTTTAACCATGAATTTTCTTTAAGTCAGTGCACAAGTTCCTTTCACAGCACCTTGGTCTGATGCGAAGCAATCTCACTTCACAGGTGGTATCGCGGAGGGAGCAGTGTTGGAGACATAAGAGAATGGAAAGTGGTAGATTTAGTGCCCTACATTATTGTCTCTAATATGCCTCTGATTGCAAGGTGTACATTTTTTTTTAACAGGAAAGACTTCCACTTACTGAGATTCAACAAAATGCTGTGCTTTTGAAAGCAACGTTCAATGCATGCAAGATGTACTTTTGTTTTATAGACTTAAGGATCCTCCTGGTCTACGAGGATGTTTGTTAATCTGAGACATGAGATAGCTAACTGGAGGCTGGACCAGACTGTTTATCTCCTCTTATAGTCTGAGGGAACAGATGAGTAAGGACAGGAACAGAACCACATGAAACGATTATTTTTCTTTATGCCAAATGTTCAGAGAAAATATTGAAAGCAACATGGCATTAGGAGGCAAAATAAATATTTTCTGTAATATTTTGGTTTTCTTAAAGCATCATTTGAAGATAGCTAAAGGCTTACTGAAGACTTTGTAAATTAAAATAATGGTAATATTTATTTATTTTTTATCCTTTGGTACTGGGAACTGAACACAGAGCCTTCACAATAAGCGATGTCTATACACGTCTACTCCCCTTTTTTGAGACAGAGTCTCACTAAGTTTCCCAAGCTGGACTCCAATTTGTGATCCTCTTGACTCTATCATTTGCATGCTGCTTTGTTCCTCTCCTTCTTCTTACATTAACTAAAGGAAAGCAAAAATGTCCAGATAAGGAATAGAGTAAGAACTTTCCGGGTAGGGGAAATACCAAAAAGGAAAAGGTGGGACAAAGAAGGAAGAGACACATATTTTCTATTGCTGTGGTTGATTATATGCAATTTAATATTTGTCTTAGTTACTTTTCTGTCATTGCTGAGTCAAAATACCCATCAGCCAAAGTTAAAGGAGGAAAGGGTTATTTAGCTCACAGTCTCTGTAGAGGTTTCAGTCCATAGTCGGCTGGCTCCAAGGCCGATGAGCATGGCAGAGGAGAGACAGTTCATGGCAGAGCAGAGCAGGGCAGGGCCAAGAACACATTAGCCCTATTTTCTGTGCCTTATTTTTATGCCAGCTACCAACTCTGCCGTGAGTGTAGCCATCACACCCTTAATGCTACTCAAAACTATGCCACACTGATCAGAGGATTGATTTAGCAATCACACATCCTTGATCCCAGCGTCACACTCTAGATCCAACCTTTGAAAAGTTCCCTCCCCTCGCACCACCCCTCCCCTCATGTCTGCATCCGGCTTTGGCAGGACATCTGGATATTAGCGATAGCAATAGCTTGCTTAATTTACTTAAGTTACCAGTGTGAAAGAACAAGTCAATGGTTTACAGGTAGGAAGATAAAATATAAATCCAAACAGAAGATGAATGTGTGACTAGCAGGGCCATTGATAGCAGCAAAAGTAAATATTGTTAAATGTCTCAAGTCTAGGAATATTAGATTTGCATAAGCTAGAAATAACTACTATTGAGCTAAAATAATGAGGCTTGTTTGTTTTATTTTTGTTTTTTGTTTGTTTTGTCTTTTTTTTTGTACCAAGCATTGAACTCATGACCTCACGCTGGCCGGGCAGGTACTTATACCACTGAACTAAATCCCCAGCCCTTTATTTTGTCTTTAGCATGTATTATATTCTATTGCCAGAACAATGTGGAAGTTCTGGAGGAGGAATTTCACTACAAAAAACCCTCTGAGACAACACAGATTGAATTTGTACTACTAAAAAAAAGGCATAGTCTTAGAGAGTTATATGCTAGAATGGAACCAAGACATTTGTACACTTTCTTGATGCTTTAGAATGAAAAATAAAAATTCACTAATGTTTAAAATTTAGACTGAGGGTCTAACTATATAATCAGTTAGATAAGAATCATGTACTTTACTCCTAACTTCACATTACTCAATCACATGTACCAGATCATTTCCTTTGTTTTTCAGTTCCTTCAAGAATTTTAAGCCAAACTTTCCATAAGAATGAGAAACTATAATCTTAGGCAGAATCAGAAATTTATTTTTCATTGCTATGCAGAAGTTTTCATTTCTATTCTTTTCTTTTTCTTTCTTCTCCCCTATATTTTATCTTTGAATTTTATATAGGGCAATAAAGTCTGTTCTTTTTTAAAAAATTGAAATTTATGGAAGACAAAACAAAACCAAATGAAATTTCTCCTCTTCACTCTTAGGTGTTGATAAAGACCACTCAGATACCTCACATGAGTTACTAGCAGAGAGTAGTATTTATAGTTATTATTAACTTGACACCTATATGTTACTGAGGACTTGGAGTGTATTATGCTGTTCCCTCTCATTTTTGTTTTGTTTTAATCTGAACAGGCAAGTCATCTTATTACACTGTGGTCATGCATATGACAGATGCCAGTTTTCCAGATTACTTTCAATGGAATTCAGCATAGAGGGGAGATAAGGGCTACAGCCCAGGTGAAGCATCTTTCTTTTGGCAGAATATGACCCATCTGGATGATGCTATACAGGTTAAAAAAGAAAGCCCAGTTCTTCCTTATATCCATGCCATTGATGACATTTTTACATCCTCTTCTGTGAAGAGTGGTGTTTCCTTACCCTTGATTCTAAGGTACCTTTGTGACTTGATTTAGCCCAAAAAAATGTGCTGCCAATGACAGTACAAGCACTGTTTCTCATTTAACAACTGAGTTCTGTTCCTGCGACTAGGTCATTAAATTAATCAGTAGCTAAATGAGGACCTGTACATAGTATGTACATTACAATATTCAGAACAAAGAAATGGTCTAAGGAAACCCCAGCCTGATGACTTTGCTTTTATTTGAATAACTCTTATGTGCAGTACAGTAATATACAACAGAGCATAAAACTACACTACAGCACAATACAATGAACAAAACTTACAGGGCTGTATAAACAAGGTATATTGTACCAAAAAAAGACACTGACTCTTTATAAACAAGAAGTGCAGAACTGTATTCAAATAACACTGATGGTAATTCCCAGCAGCAGGTCATAAGTTCGATGTGGATCTGAGCTCAGAAGTTGAGACCATGCTAGATCATCCAGGTCTGAACAAATTCACTGAACTGGACCTATGACCCTGGCCAACAAAGGTCAGTTGAATCTGGCCTGAATCAGTAGATTTATTAGCTAAAATAAATATTTATTTTGTGGTTGTCATATGGCATTACTATATGAAAAGATAACTGATATAGAGTTATTTCTAATTTAGAGATTTTCTTCCTTTTGTCTCCAGGAAACCTATGTATTCTGGCATGTGGCGGAAGGTGGAGACATCTACTTCTGTCTTTCAGAGACTTCTAGAAATCTCCAAAAGAAATATCCTTTTATTTATATTTCACTTTTATTGCTCATAATTTTCCAACTTCTTTTTCCTCCCAGCTTGCTAAAGATGAAGTCTAGAAAATCCAAGGAGTCTGAATTTTTTTAAAAAACTTTTCCACCGGTGTAACAGGACTGGATGCCCTGTCCTTAGAGGCTGTAGTCCAGCGGTTCTTCATCCCCTCGTTAAACCTGAATGGATACATGAACGAAAAGCCATAAAGTGTTATGGAAACAGTTAGCTTGAAATAGGGCCAAAGCTATTGCCCTTTTCTTAAATTGTAATCTTAGGCCATTTGTATCAGAGGCATCTTGGAGAGATGCATAAGGTGAATTTTCTCAGGCTCCTCCTAGACTTGTCCTCTCAGGAACAGAATCTGAGGGAAAGTTGTGGCTGCTTCATTTGGCTGCAATTTTATTTGTTGCTCAGAATTTTTTCTTACTGCCAAAATTATAAAGCAGTGCCCAATCAGCACTCAGCTCTTTCATTTTTAAAAAGGGAACCTTTGTTTACAGTCAAGGGTCCATCAATGAAAAAGAGAAATCACTTTATTTCCAATGTTCATATTTGAATACAAAGTTAAAAGACATAAAGAACTGCCAACCACTGGAAGCATGTAGAGAACTAAATGAAGGGAAGGTGGTAGCAGCACTTCCAGACCCCAGTACTGAAGCAGCTCACACTGGGGGAACTGGGCTGAAGGTTGTCTCCTTTGCTGCCGCTGACGTGGATTCACAGTTGCCTCTGGATTAATGGTCTGTTCCTTTCATCTGCATTCTAGATATCATGCAAGTGTCTCTCATTAGCAGATTACACCCCAAAGCCAGATGGAAGGGAGATTCTGGAAAACAGTGCTCCCACTTTCTCCTCCATGATGCAGAAATGCCATAAAAAGAATAGATAATCAAGATAAACTGACAGCATGGAATCCAGCGCACGTTCCACATCTGAGACAGTCACAATGAATGTGGACCCACGTGTTTTAGAGAATAAAACTTCTATCTGGATATGGGAAGCTAGAAGAAGTAGAATGGTATTTAAGTATTATTTACAAATAATTGTTACTAATCAAACCAGGAAATCATTAAGATGAGGATGTCTGGCATACTATACAGATATTAACAAATGGCTTTCACAAGAACTGGGTGACTTTTATCTCTCATCACGTATTTAAAGCTTTTCTCTAAAATTTTATTAAGCATTATGTCCCACTGATTTTTTACTTATTGAAATCAATGAGATGAAAGCCCTTTTGTTAAACATCTTAAAAATAAGATTAAACAATACACTGGAGATAGTAACCAACAAAACTGACCACAGGTACAACTGACCTCTTCTGCTGAAGGACAAAGTATGAGTTTTGGTTGTGGCCTTTCCCCATGCTGTTGGTAAGCTCAAAGTTCTGAGTAAAGAAATATGTATAATTACGAATTTTCTTCTCAAGCCAAAATGAAGATCAAATTTATGGTAGAAAATGAAAGCTTATGTGTGTCAAGAATTTTGCTTACTTAAACACAACAAGTTTGTGAGGTGAAGATTGTTTCCCTTCTGTAGGTATTGGGTTTGAGCATTACAGAGAATAATAAGTGGAAAGTCACACATTTTATAAAAGGGCAACAATGCAGCTTCTGATGCCAAACTGGATGCTTTTCTTGCTTCATCTTTTTACCTCTGTAAATACAGCTCTCCAACACTAAGGCCTTTCTGTTTTACAGAGAGAAAAGATGGCTCCATTTTCTGTCTTTTTCTTGTCCACTCAGCCTCCATTCGACTCTACATTGGAGACAGGGATTGTTTCATGTTTAAACATTCCACCTTTTCTCTCTCAGGCTTCTTTTTACTTTCAGCTAACACAGACGATGAAATAATTGCCAATCAATATATATGTGTGTGTGTATATGTGTATACACACACACACACATATATATATATATATATATATATATATATATATATATATATATATCTTAATTTATGGTTATAGATGTGCTTCTTTCTTTTTCTCTGCTTTTCTTTTAATTCTCTAGTGTCTTTTCCTTCTTCCTACCAAAGCCTGATTCTTTTCTTATGTGTGATGTCTTAGTGGAAGGTTGAAACCAGGTGTCTGCATCCTTATTTTTAAGCAAAAGTGCAAATATGTCAGCTCACTTTTGGTTATACACTTGAGACTCAAGATTGGTTAATCAAATGTTCTTCCACTAAACTCCAAAATTTGAGCAAGGAATGGAAGTCACAGGGATAAACTGCATATCATGGAATTCAAGAGTAGAGTGCTTCTGGTATGAAAATCACTTCAGTAATCCTTGTTTCATTCTTGTTTTAAATTCTGTCAGCTTTTAAATAAGTTTTTCTTTATATGGTATCAATACTCTTATTATTCTCTTAGAATTAGCTAGTTTTAATTTCTATGGTTTGTAATTAAAGAATCTGAATTTATATACTTTTCTCTCCAATTGTTAATGCTTTTATCTCTCTTGCCTCATTCTAACAATATTAAACAGTGAGTTCTGAAATAAATATAAATTAGAAATTTTATAAAGAAATCACATGATATTAAGTATTCAGAAATGCTTTATTTTCAAGTAGCAGGAAATATTTTATTATATTTGAGAATCTTAGAAGAAAATGAAAGAAAATATGAGAATAAAAAAGGTGGTTTGTGGTGGGACTACCTCCTACGCACAGTGCACGGCAGAAATGCACCAGCAATGTTTCTCAGATAACACATTTCCAGAAGTCTCAACAAAAATATTGCTTCAGTTGCATACACAAGAGAATTTCTAAGAAGAAAATTTTGCAATTAGTTGATACTGGGTCCAGAGAAAAATACAGTCTCTTGTGTACTCATGTGGAAATAGTGCAAAACACTGCAAATATTGTCTTCCAATGTTCCCCTAGAGGAAATACTACTGAACAGTGCATACTTTTAAATGTAATATTCCTCAGTGTAAGTAAAGAGCATTATAGCAAAGTGAAAGTCACTGAAAGAAAATAGAGGGTGAAATGATCAGGTTCAGGTATACAATCTTTGCAGTTCTGATGTTTTATCTCTGGAAAGATTATAGAATATTTAGAGCGATGAACAGGCTGCTAACATTCAAGCACTTCTCTAAAACTGTAATTTCCCTAATGTGTTGTTAGGAAGTAAGTTCAGTTTAAACTGCTTAACAATTACCTGCTGGCCAATTATGTATTCTGTTTCAGTTTTGCAACATCTGCTTAATTTGGCCATTGTTAAATTGGAGGAGATGGGACAGGTGTAAGCAGAAGGAAACTTTTTTTGTTGGAGGTGGCAAGATTACATTTAAGAAAGCATTATTAGGTGACTTAAAATGAAGGAATAAGGTATCATTCAAGGGATTCCTTTTAGGAAAAAAAATAGCGCTAAATTAAAAAATTAGTTAAACAGCTTTCTCTTTGCCAAAAAAATTGAACCCATCATCTATCCCCAGCAAAAAATTAATGAGAAACCTTAGAAAAAAGAACAAATGCAGTAAAATGGATAAGCAGTAGAAACAGAAACAAATGAAAGGACATTCATCAGTGCACATGGCCTTTCTAAGTTAAAAAAATATGAAAATAGCATTAAAATTACTTTCTTAAAAGTATTAGTTTTCAAAATTGACAAGGAAACAGAATAATAGAAATAGATACATTTCTAAAAATAATTAACATAAAAGTAGCCATGTCAATCATTATATGACAGGTAAATCAATAGTTTGTAGTAAAAAGAATAAAGGTTCCTAAAGATGTTCTCATCAAATCCCAGAATCTTGTGTATGCTGTCTTGAAACAAGGACTTAATATGTATGAACAAAGTTATGGGCTTTAATGTGAAGATTATCTTGGAATACCTAGGTAAGTGAAAGTAGAGAAACTTTCTCAGGTGGAGGTTAGAACAAGCAGTGTGATGATAAATTGAAGGCCAGAGAAACATATTTCTGACTTTAAGAAAGAAGGAATGAGGCCAGGAGTGGTATCCCACACTATAATCCAAGCACTCAGGACGCTGAGGCAGGACAATCTCAAGTTTGAGGCCAGATTGGACTACATAGTTAGTTTAAGTCCAGTTTGGAAATATAATGAGAGACTGCCTCAAAAACAAATGAAAATACAAAACAGAAACAAAGAAACAATAACAGGTCACAAAAGGAGGAACAAAGGAAACTGCTGAGGAATGCATATGGATTCTGTGCCTGCATCCTGGCAGAAAGAAGTCTTAGTTTGAGTTACTTCAGTATTGTGGTGGAAGGATCAGAGGAGTTACTGGGGTGTGGGCACCCAGATTCTCTGGTGAAGTAGCTACTTGGGAGTTACATATGTAGTATCTCATTGGCATATTTAATCTGCATCACCATCAGACATCTTACACATTTGAGCTACTGTATATTTCTTGATTTATTAGTCATGTGAGATTATGTTCCATATTTTAATGGCTTCTTGTGTTTATTAGGTTGATGCTTTTGTCCATTTGTTATTTCATTGGCTTGAATAGGTGCCTACATTTGCTCCCTGATCTCAGCTCCCTGTCTTGTTTCTTTACTTCAACTCCCCAAGATAATATTATTAACATAGCTCTTCTTTCTGTTTTCCAACCTCTAGACTCCTCCTTCCACAGTTTTAAATTTCCCATGCTTAGCTCCCTTGCAGTCATTCCTCTCCTCTAGTACTGATGCTCAATTCTCGCCAGCCTTACCGTTTGGCTCTTTTATGTCTTACCTAGTGTACTGTCCTCTGTAGCTGTAAGTTCTGACAACCACGTGGCTTTCCTCATTCACAAAGTAAATCTGCTGTCTCCCATATCTCACACTTGTCTCTGCAAAACAATAAAGCATGGAAACTTTCAATACTAGCCCTTCAACTGAACTAAAAGTATTCCAATAGAACCAAACCCACATCAACCTTTTCTTCTCATCTACCACTACTCCCCTCTTCAGAGATCTGCCCTAGTGTGTAACACTCCTAACCCAACAACCTCCCACTCTGCTCATTCCACCTTTTATACCTCACTGAAGAACAATCACAAATACTAAATGATCATAGTGTGCATAGAAGATAGGCATGGGGAGAAATGTAACTATAGGATCTATTATATAGAAGTGCAGTAAGAGTGAATGTGTGGATGCTCTATAACCAGAAGTAAGTCAGCAAAATAGAGGAACAGAGTCCAGATCACATAGAGTAAAGAGTGGAAGGAGTAACACTAGCACTGGACACACAGACCTGAGCTGCTGCAGTTGGCAACAACCTTCTGCAGAGCTCCATATATGCCACAAATTCTCCTCACTTTTCTAGTGCTCAACCTCTCCCAAGGCAGAGCAAAGGGTTACAAGGAGAAAAGAAGCAAACACAAATAGGAGAAACTATGAAATGTTCATAGAATGGATGAAGAACATAGATCAATTCAAAGAGAAAATAATCCAAAAGTTCACAGTATTTTCATTCAGTATGCCCCTGGTAAATTATGGGGAAATAGGTTAAAAAAAAAAAACTAGACAAGCTAACCAAAACAGTTCAACCTTTGAAAGACAGATTCAACAGAGATATTAAATCCTCAGCAAGATGTCAGATGGAAGTACTGAAAAAAGAAGTGTAGAGAATCATAAATTGCAGAAGCTGTATGAAGACAGAGCATATGATATTGAGGACAACATAGTGATTTACAATGAAGAGCTCAAAGAAGCCAAAAAGAAAATAAGAGAACAAGAGAAGATTACTCAGCCACAACTAAATAACAACAAGAATACAAGTCTAAGGCTAGTTGGATTTAGAGAAGAACTAGAAGATAGCATAAATGGATTTACTAACAATTTACAGAATACAAGTAAGTGACGCTTATAGAATACCAAAATGTATGAAGAAAAAAGACATGTCCTTGATAAATTACCAGATGTTCAACCAAAATCCAGAATTTTAAAATCAGCAAGAGAAAAAACAAAAAATCACATAAAAATTAAAGCAATTAGAACCATAGCAGACTTCTCAACACATCCTGAAAGCCAGACAAGCTTGGAATGAAGTGTTTCAAGCCCTAAGAGCAAAGGCCTTCTGAGCTGGATGTACTTATTCAGCAAAGGAACCCTTCAAAACAGATAAACAAATGAGGTATTTCTATGAAAAAAGTTCAAAAGATATACAAGTAGTAAACAAGCTCTTGAGAAAATATTTAAGAATATTCTTGAGAGAAATTATGATATGGACACAACTGAAACCAGAAGAAACCAGAGAAGTCCATGGATAAACGGCAACAAAAATGTCTGGGAAAGAAAAACAAAGGATGCACCAACAGATGAGAAGACAATGATAGTAAATAATTAACATATCTCAGTTATATCTCCCTATGTTAATGGCTTTCACTCTCCAATTAAAAGACACAGGATGGCAAACTGGATCAAAAAACAGAACCCAACAGTCTGTTGCATCCAAGAAACTCATCTAATCCAAAAATATATTCATAGACTAAATATGAAAGGATGGAAAATAACATGTCATACACCAGATTCCCACAAACAAGCAGTGGCACCAATTCTAATACCAGACATGGTAAACTTCAAACTAAAACTTACTGGAAGAGACCAAGAAGGTCACTAAATACTAGTTAAGGGGACAATCCAACAAGAAGAGATAACACTAATAAGTATATGCACCAAATCCTGGAATACCTAGCTACATAAAACAAAAATCACTGAAATTAAAAGATCAAATAAACACTAACATAATCATATAGGAGATTTTGACACCTCGCTTTCACAAAGAGGAAGATAAACTAAAGGAAAAACCAATAAATATCAGTGCTACACAATACCTTTGAACATATGGATTTAATAGATATTTATTGTCTTTCACCCCTCTACAACAGAGTATATATTATTTTCAGCAACACATGATTTTTTTTTCCAAAATAGATCTCATATTCATCCACAGAAACAGCCTAAGTAAATATAAAAGAATGAAATTACTTGATGTATGCTGTCAGGCTACTGTGCAATGAAAATAAAAATCAGTGACAGAAGACGTTAGAAAAGAGTAAAGGCTCTTGAAAAATTAACAACATGCTCGTAAACAACCACTGAGTTGCAGAAGAAATCAAATATGAAATTTAAAAAATTCTGAAAGTTAATGACATTGACTGTACAACTCAACAAAATTTATTGAACACTATGAAAGCAGTTTTAAGAAAAATTCATCACAATCATTACAATGGAAAACAGAGCAAGTCTAAATAAATAAATAACTGCATGAGAAATTTTAACATGCTTGAGAAACAACAACAAACCAATCCCAAAGCAGAACTAAAGAAGGAAAATGTAAATATCACAGCATAAGTCAATGAAAACAGGCTAACAATATAGTGAAAAAGAATCAGTGAATTGAAGAGCTCATTCTTTGAAAGACTGAATAAAACAGATAAGCACTTAGCCAAATTCGCTAAGAGAAAGAGAGAAAAGATTCATATCAGGGTGGGGATTTAGCTCAGTGGCTTAAGTTCCTGCCTGGCAAGCTCTAGGTTGTGAGTAGTTTGATCCCCACACCAAAAAAAAAAAAAAATCATATCAATGCAATTAGAAAAGCAAAAGTTAAAACTACAACAGACACTGACAAATCTGAAAGATAGACTACTTTGAAAAGCTATATTTCAAACATTTTCAAATTTTAAGGCACAGATTCCTAAACACATACAAACTACAAAACTAACCCAAGAAAACATAAACATGCTTAATGACCCAATAATAAGAAGTGACATTGACACAGTAATAATGTACCCACTACAGAAGCTCAGGACCTGACTGAGTTACTGTTGAATTCTGCAAAATCTTTAAGGATTTTTCTCCATAGGAGTTACATAATTGAGTCTTTTGTTTTATCCATTTGGGTAGCTATGTGTTTTGATGAATGAATTTAATCTGCTTACATATTAAGTATTATTGGTAAGCACGAACAACTTTCTGTCATTTTGTTAATTGTTCTCTGGTTATTCTACGCATTATTTGTGCTTTTTCACCTCTCATTATTTATCTTTGTGGTTTGGTAGCTTTTCATCATGGTAAGAGTTCTCTCTTTTCATGCATGTGTTTTTCTACACAGTTTTGTGTATTTATTTGTGTTTCATAACCCTGGACTGAAACAATTAAATAGATGGATAGATAGATAGATAGATAGATAGACAGACAGATAGGGAGATAGATGATAAAAGAAAGATGATACATAGAGTGTATTTTATGCTCTCTCTCTGGTGTGCTGATAAGTGGTTGGTGAGCTCAGAGTAAGAGGATAAATATAAACTTATTTTCACTTTCACACTTATCCTTAATCTTATACTGATCTGTAATTGTGAATCACATTAACTGGGTTCATTTAAATTAGTACACAATCTATATGTTTCCATAGAGTTAAACATTAACATAATATCAGTTAATGCTATTTCTAGTCATGCTATTTTTTTTAATAATTTTATTTAAAGAGGAAAAAACAAAACAAAATAAAACAGAATAAAGGGTAGCAACCATACAGTATTCCAAGGAAAAAAGGAAAAGTACAACAATAAAACCTAAGAAATTATTACTTGACTAATTACATACTGACTTCTTGGAAATAGTTGTTTAAATTACAAAGTTAAAGCATGTAAAGTAGAC